>BOPP01000080.1:1882150-1905089 GCA_017312745.1 Gryllus bimaculatus
ACTCATACACGCACACTCATACACGCACACTCATACACGCACACTCATACACGCACACTCATACACGGACACTCATACATGCACACTCATACATGCACACTCATACACGCACACTCATACATGCACACTCATACTACCACACGTTTCGTGAGGCGAGTCGGGAGTGGAAAGCGTTTTTCGGCTGGGGTGGTGCCCGCTGGCGATACGAGGAGCTAACCGCGTACGCCGATGAGGTCGAAGCCGAATTTTACGTTTCATCAGGGGAGAAGTATCGTCACACCGCGAGAGACAAAATACTCTGCACTTATGGGACAACAGCTGCTGGAACCATAGCAGTTAACGTACTCGGAAAAACAAAATAATCGAGCAATGATTCTAAACTTCTAATTCAATCTGAGATTAAAATTTCTAGCAATCGTGGTTCAATGCAGTTACGCCAGATGTGAGTTTATGAAGTGCCTAGACTTACGTGAAAGAATCGCACTGAACACACATATGATTTAATAACAAAAACAATTGATTGTTTACTAGAAAAGGTGTATCATCATTTTGTTAGTGATCTCTAATTAATAAAATAAATACAAATTTGATTTTATATGATTTCATGATAAGTTTAATACGATGTGCGTGTATGAGTGTGCGTGTATGAGTGTGCGTGTATGAGTGTGCGTGTATGAGTGTGCGTGTATGAGTGTGCATGTATGAGTGTGCATGTATGAGTGTGTACGTAAGGGGAGAGTAGGGGGCAAGGATGAGGAAGGAAATATCGTGTTCACTTATTGGATTATTTATTAGGGTTCTGTTCCAGCATTCGTCTTGCATTGATCGGAGTGACCACAGAAAAATACCGATCAGAGAGAAATACCGATAATCATAATATTTACTACTAGTGTTCTGTAGCAATAAAAATTCTATTGAATAAAACCACAAAAATGATTTTCCAAAAGTAGATCGCAATCTGCTCCAGAACACCAAATAAAATTCTCTCGCAGAAAAGGTAATAAATTAAATATTTTATCCAAGGCAGTATTCACAAATACTGCAAAAATTCAGTATAGTACATACGGATACACAGTTCAAGGATTTTACACACCAAGAATTTCAAATAAGTGGCTGATACATAACGTAATGTATAAATAATAATAAGTATTCTCTCCCTTGGAGCCTTGCTGTTGCATGCCAATGCGTCATAAGAATGAGTCACAAAGTATGAGAATTTAGTCTGTTTGTGCAGTATGAGAATAGAAGTAACAACACGATAAAATATTTGCTTCTTCCACTCAAAAGCAAACTATTTAATTTTCCACGAATTAATGAAGATCTAACGTAACCACAAGCCTATCAAAACGCCGGAGGCTGCAGGGTTTTCTTTCAATTTCTGCGTGCGTTGGAAATTACTAATATAAATTAGTAGTACTATTAGAAGCTCGTATGGCATTTTTATATTGTGTGAAGAATAGCCCGAAATATTTTCATTATTTTTTATTCCAAAATTAAACTCGAAAAGTGCGCTAATAAATATGGTGTAGATCTATTTTGAACTACAACCTCTTATCTTCAGAATTGGTAAAGTTAATTTTTTTTGTTTAACTTCTCCTTCACCGTAACTAATCAATCCAGAAACTCATTGAAGATATTTTTGTCATCCAGTTTCCACACTTAATTGCTGAATTAAAAATAAATTTTGAAATATAATAATAAGTCGGAGCAGACGGTTGCAGCTGCCGTTGACTGCGCCGAGGAGGCTGCAGCTTCGAGTCCTGCGTAAACATGATTGTCCACACCTCATCATCATTCATAACTCACACTTGAAGGCGTAACAACTTTGTCGTATTGAGGGATACAGCTGAAAAGCTGCTCCTGGAAAAATTACACACGTTAATTGTGTAGCGTGGTCAGTAACGACCTATACGCCAATAATAATAAGATTATTATTAATAATAATGATAATGATAATAATAATAATGATAATAATAATAATAATAATAATAATAATAATAATAATAATAATAATAATAATAATAATAATAACGGTAACAGTAACAACAAAAAGGCAAAAAGTAATTAATGTGCCTTGCCCGCACACTCGGCAGTGGTTCACTCGCGCATCGGTAGGCCCCGGCAATCTCCTGGCCGCGGTTCTTGGGGCGTGTCGCCGGCGCAAAATCCAGGTGCGGCCGCTTTTTGCCCAGCTGCGCCCATTACGAGATTTACGGCCTTGAGAACCCGCCGGCGCCCGAATCCCCAGACCGGAAGCTGTGAAGCGCTCAGACCCCCCATAGTCCTTCCGGAGGTAGATGGACTTGTAGCTCCGTCAACTAGCGCTAGACAACTTGTAGCTCCGTCAACGGAATGTGCGTTCACCGTTGCGCAGAAGCAACATCATAGATCTTCGAGATATAATGTTTTTGTCATGTTCGTGATTTTTTAATGTAAAAAAGCGCACGAAATCAAGTGGCTGATTTTGAGAGTAAACGTGGTGGTCTAAGATGTGTGGGATGCGTTCAAATCAGTACTGCTATCGCATTTATTATCACGCAAACGCAATAAACGTATTTTTAATTGGATGAACCCCTATTGTGGGGTTTGCGTGCTGTTTAAGATCGGCGTCATTTTGCGATGTATTTTTACACATGTTAACGTAATTAAAAATCAAAAATGTATTGCATAGTTTTTAAAAATGATTTAACAAAATTTGATATTGATTGTAAAATTTTAATGGAGAAAACTGAGACAATACGAAATACTGAATCTCTGAAAAGAGCAAATTTTACACAAAAATCGAAGGATACATAATTTGTATACTCGTAATTTTTAACGCATTCTTCTCTACTTTTATATTTATATTTGCTTTTCGACATCCGAAACAAACCCTATAAAAATAGCATAAACACTAGCGGCGCACCATTTAATTGCTAGCCACAGCGAAAATGACTCTCGGAAATAGAATACCGTTAAAGACAGAAAGCCCTTCCACAACGAATGCGCGAAAAAAATTGACTGCTGCGCCCGTTTCACAATAATTGCTTGCTTTCTCGCAACTTCCCCTCCATTTTTTAATGGTTTGTCACGTTTTTGTAATGGCGCGTTCGGTATTGGAGGCAGTTGCTATTATTGCAGGAATCTTTTGCTAAACGCATAGGGCGTCTATCATGAAATATCAATTCATCATCGCAATTATTTCACTATTTCCGTAATTTTACCAACTCGTTCACAGACAGGACGACCCGTTGAAGACAAAACGTTTGTCAGGGACTCTTCCCCAACCCCTTTCGAGATGTTTCTCTGCAGAGATTTGTTGCACAAATCCTGTCATTTTGAATCAGTCCTGTCAAATGCTTGTCACTTTAATTGATATTGTATTTTCTAAAGATACCACTATGCAGCATACTTATTGAAAAGTTCCCTGGAAATAAATTGTTCGTGGACATAAACGGTATGTTCGAAGGTTAATAGCTTCTCACACTCTCCATCGAAAACCGAATCAAAGGATTATTCTCATATGACATTCTACAAATGAAGATCTAATAAAGAGATACGCTAAATCCGTTAACCGCCGTAAGCAAAAACCAGCTCCGGGCCTTACCACTTAACGGACAAAACTGGTAAAATCCTGTATGGAAGCCAAACAGGATTTGAACTCAGCTTGACCTCCAGTGTCTAAAGCATCCCATTTCAAATGAAGCATTTCCGTCTAGAGAGAAGTACTGAAGTTTAATTGTAAATGTCTCCTCGCCGGCAATTATTCTACACTCAGTGCATCAAAATACACTATGTTGCAAATTAGGCATTCTGCGTAAATTTGCGTAATTAGATGTCATAGTGAAAAACCTCTTGGAAAGTATGTCGATACTCTTGAACCGCACATTTTCTCAAAAACGAATGTTTTCTATAATTTTTAACCTCGGGTAAAAATGGTGCTGGGACCATTTTCAAATATATCTCTGACTAATCAATAACTCCAACCAAAAAGAGAACATTGCGTAAGTATAATATTGATGAAATGGATTTTTCCATACAGAAAAGTGTTGAAAATTAGATATTGAAATAATGTAATTGAAAAACTTGCATTGAGACCGATAGGTTTTTCTGTTAGACATGTGATGTATGGGTGTGGGTAAGGGTAAAGACCTGGGTTTGATTCCTAGCGAGGAGAAAATTATTTGCATGGAATCACAAGCACCCTAACAATCATACTTATCAGCAAACGAGAAGACAATAGTGATAACAATCGTGTTTTGTGTGCCACAAAGAGATTCTAATATCTAATGACAGTAATCTGAACAAGTTAAGAGTGGATGATTCTTCTCTAACAGAATAATAGGATGAGATTATCTCATTGGGAAGAGAAAGATACGACACTTACTACATCACCATTTTATAAACCCATTTTCTCACTGCAGCTCGTCCAGGGGAGACCGGTGGGGCTCCAAATACGACGCTCAGCAAAAGTGATGGTAGTTTTTTGACACGATTAGAAAGACATTTGAAAATTTATAATTAAAGATCAAGATATATGCGTGCGTCTAATGTAGTAATTTTGAACAACATAAAGTTCTAACTTTTAGGTAAAAAAGAAAATAAACATCAACATTGATTTATTATTTTCTCATCAACGAGCAAATTACATTCACGTAAACGTATGCGTGTTTCACCCAACAATGCTGATTGGCTGATTGATGCGTGTTTCACCCAACAATGATGTTTTCGGACACGTCAACTACTATGGTCCTTAATCCCGTTATTTAGTGAGTGTTTAATCGCGGGAAGTGAAGCATTCTTCCCCCGATTGAGGATGAGATCCAACACCGGTCTACACGTCGGCTTGTGAGGGATTTCACCCTCGGAGTATCTTCCGTCAGCGTCACAAAGCCCAATCGGAACCACCCATAAGCTCCCAACTTCCCAGCTGAAACATTCGGTGGTGTAATACTTGTGAATGGAAGTACGTGTAAGCGAGAGGCTAGGTCAAGGAAGAGCACATCTTCTGATGAGCACCAGAAAGCTGATGGCTACGGTGTTTTGGGATTGTAAGAGTGTCCTGCTCGTCAACAACATGCGTAGAGGTGAGACCTTATATGCAGCAGATGCTTCAACAACTACGCCGCGACATTAAAAGCAAACGTCACCTAATTTTAACAATTGTCTCGTCCTCCTTCACGATAATGCAAGTTCTGCAAGCAACATGAGCGTCACAGGACTTGCTTCTGCTGTTTCAGTGGGAAATGTTTCAACATCCGCCGTACAGTCTCACGTTAGCCTCAAGTGTTCACTTGTTCCACTAATTGGAAGTTTTTGGGTGGTCAACGCTACGAAAGTGATGATGGACTTACAGAAGCCGCGAATCTGTAGTTCAACAACTTGGCGGCAACTGAGTATACAGAAGAGATATAAAAGCTGGTGAAACGGTAGGAGTGCCTATATTTGGACGGTGGCTATGGCGACTACTAAAATATGGCAATAAATATAATATAGTTTCGGTTAATTACATAAAATAAAAAAATCAGTAGAAAGAGTCTTTACTTTCCGAATGACCCTCCTAATTAGAGGAATCAAACTGGTCCCATAGTAGGTAGTTGTAACATGAGTACTTGTAAAGTGAGTTAACATGCTTGTAACAAATAATGTACATCAGCTCCCGGGTCAATGAGCCCCATCTCGATAATGTTTTTATCCAGTTTCCCCTGATACAATGAGCAAATGTTGAGATGGCCCCTGTTTTGCTTCCGGACGTAAATGTAGCTTCACTATGCGCACGTTTAGTAGTCCTTTAGTAGTGGAGGAAAGGGCGAGTTAGTATTTTGTTAGCAATCCAGAAAAATGAAATCTTCAGTTCATATACCGCTGCAAATAAGTTTTCTATTACTCCGGAACTAAAGTGTTGAGTTTTTCAAATGTTGCTAATCTCCCGCTTTTTTAATTTTACATTATTTTTTTCTTTATCTTTTACTCATCTTTCAACTATTTATAGTTAAAATGATGGGAAGAGATTATGGAACTCAAGAAAACGTGCGCAGATGATCTCCCCCCCCATACGTCACATACAGGTTTACTGTTTTTGGACTAAATAAATCTAAATGAGTATTTTCGTGGCTCCCCACGAGGTATGGGAACGTATTTGTGCTAAATTTCCACAAAAGTTTAAACAAGGTAACAGGATGATCCAGTGCTGCCTGAGTTTCCCCAAAATTAACGAGGTGCAGTAGGGGGAGAGGAGAGAGGAGAGAGAAGAGAGGAGAGGGGAGAGAGGAAGGGGAGAGGGGAGAGAGGAGAGGGGAGAGAAGAGAGGGGAGAGAGGAGAGGGGAGAGAGGAGAGAGGAGAGGGGAGAGAGGAGAGGGGAGAGAGGAGGAGAGGAGATTAGAGGAGAGGAGAGGAAGGGGAGTGGAGCGCTGTGGGCGGTCGGGCGTGCGAACAGCGAAGGGGCGTGGCCCGCTGCGCTTCCGCCTGGAAGTGGGCGACGCCGCCAGCCCTCCCGTGAGGCCTTCTTCTCTCGCGGAGTTTTCAAAGATAATATGTAGTCACGCACACAATAAAAAAATGTATGTGACGTATGGGGGAAGAGATCATATTGTCTCTACTTCTAGTTCTTAGGTGTTTCTATATCATACACTGTCTTGTATTGGGAATATGGCTTAATTAGCGGAAACATTTTTCTTAAACCGAATTCTGATTTTCGTGTTAATAAAACAATATTTGTTCGAGGACATGTTATTACTATTCTTGTGTGTAATGGCGAGTTGAATATTCTTGAAGTAAAAATCTAAATCAGTGTCGATGCGATTGTCACCCATGCTTGGTATTAAACCGTTTGATTTTAACTTGTACTGATTTTTGTGAGAAATATCAGTGTTATCTCGTGCTACAGAGAGACAATTCTAGTTACACAGACAATTCTATCACTATGAACACAACATTATTTATCACTTAAACATATCTTTTTGTGCACTGTATCTGCCAACACCCTATTAGGAATAATAATTAACTATGTATGTACTTGGTGCGACAGCCCGTGAACGGGCTCAGGCCTACCGGCGACGTCCCTGCCCTAGAAGTGAATTTTCTCATAGTCACACAGCAACGTGTTCTGCAACATTGCAAGGAAAACACACACTACTATACATAATCTTCTATAACCTTCCCTCTCCGAGAATCGAACCCGGGACCGCGTAGTGGAAAGCTTGCACGCTGACCAACAGCCACGAGGACAATTTAAGTGTAATTTCATTAATACTCTCATTAAGTAGGAAAGAAAGAAGAAAAAAAGGCTACCTACCTGAAAGTTAAAAAAAGTTGGTAAAATTCAAAATGTTGTAACGTCCAAAACGCCTATAAGCACGATTCTTTTCTACACACTTATGGGTACTGTCTCCTCGTCTGATTACTATATGTCGCTTTTGGCAGCCAAAATTCTGTCAATTTTAGAATTACTGTGTTTTCCTCACACAACACCAGGTAGTGAATGAAACAAAACTATACTTTACTCAAATTATTTTATGAAGACAAAACATAATCCAGTCCAGATGTTTTTTGTTGTTGTTGTTGTTTTTTGCCTTGGAGAAAATCATGATGTGATTGTAGTACTTGTACTTTAAAAGCTCGTTAACAAATTAATAGAATTTTAGTGAAGTGTAGACACGCTTCACTTGTGCGCGCTTGAATGAAATGAAGTCAATGTTGTGCAACCATGTGCTAATGTCCGAAGGGAAAAGAAACTCACGAGAGATATAAAAGTATTTTGCCTGGAGTAAAAGGTGATTCCGTGAGGTATAAAGGTAAAGGAAACGAGTGTTTAATTATATCAAATATCAGTAATCTGTGCCTCTTAAATTGACTATAAAAATTCACAAATCAAAAATCTCTATTTATCATAATTTCTCAATTACTGCAAAATCAAAATTGTAGCTCACTACATATCATAGTAAGAATTCTATTAAGGAACAAATTTCTAACCCGTAATATAACAAGAAAACTTTTGATTTACATTAATTATAAAATGACGGGTTTGTCACATTTCTTTACTATAATAATTAGTTTATGTTTATTAATAAATATTTACAAAAAAGAAGATACGTAGAGTCAATCATGTAGTGTATGTTCTTCAAACATTGAGTCACAAGAAACTTGCTTATCATGGGCGTAGCCTCGCAAAGAATAATTATGCAGAGCGTACAGAGAAACACTCTTGCAGGTCTTCATCCGGTGGCACCTCGGGATAGATAAATACTTCAGAAGTATAATTTCATGCCACGAGCTTGCCACAGGTCAGTACCTTGGGTGGAGTTGAATTCACAAGCACGCAAATGTTTCTACTGCAATTTCGTTAAGTTTCAGTATATATGTATGGTACAGTCTTCTCTGAACATGCTTTAATAGTAATTCTGATTAAAATATAATTACTGTGATAACTGTCTTGATATTAGGAAACGGATAACTTCTCTCCTATTACAGGGTGGCTCATGAAATGTATCACCATTTCGTTCTTACAAAATTTGAGTGGAATTAGATAACCCGTTGAGCATCTCAACAGCAGTAGTAGTAGAGCTTGGAGAAACAAATGAGTTACGAAATAATGTGGAATTCACGATTCCGCCACTAGGAGACTAGTTTGTATAACAATGGCCGACAAAGCAAGACTGACGACGCAGCAGTAATTGGCAGCTGTGTTTCTCTTCCATGAAACGAAAAGTCTAGTTGTAATTCAAAGGCGTGTTCTACAACAATTTACTCCTTGGAACGATGGACAGCTTGGAAGAGAACCAACCATTGATTGTATAATCAATTTGAATTTCTTCCAGGGGCGTTTCGACATTTGGATCATTTCACTCAGGTTTCCAGATCGTTTCAATGGCTGAATTTTGGTCCCCCAAAAATCCAGACATCTCAATTCAATTGACTTCTTTCTTTGGAGGTACCTACAGGGAAAATATCCCCAAATGCTCACATGAGTAAAAGGAGCTCAGAAGGAAGAAGCATCACAGAAGACGTGTGTCGAAGTATTATTGCCAACGTCAGTGTTCGTTTGCAGGAAGTTCGATTCGAACTCGAAGATTCGAAAATATTGTGAGCATGTGCTACTTTAGAAGAATTCTCCAAATAGTGTGTTTCATTGTAGTATATGTTCCTTTGACTTTGAATTAACAATAAATTTTGGATATAACAACAAAATTGAGGTTCATTTCGTGCTCCTGGTTCCATAGTCTTCCTTTGTAGGCCATTGGTCATAAACAAGTCTTCTAGCGGCGGCATCGTGAATTACGTGTTATTTGGTAACTCATTGTTTCTTTAAGCTCTACTTCTACTGTTGGTGAGATTTTCAACGATATATCAAGTGCGACTCATACATTACGTAAGAAACAAATGGTGACACATTTCGTGCGACACCTGTAATTTACATGTATTCACCAATCTTCCTGTTTCTTGTATCATATTGACCATAAACAAATACGTGCAAGATTGAATGCAAATAATAGCATTTAATGGCTACCCTCAGTTGAAACAGGGTTTGATGATTAAGAAATTACCACTGATTCAAACGACTTGTGATACAAAAGGATTTTTGATTTAGGAAAGAAAAAAACATACCAATCTAACAGAGTTCTAATATATCGAAAAATATTAAATATGACCCATTGGTGAAGGAGTTGCTTCTACGTGCATATGAAACCATAGACATGACCGATTAAAGCAGCCGGCTTTCAGAATGTTCATCCAGATAGTGGCGTCATTCGACATCCTTCCTTGCTTAATTGTCGTTCAGCCGTCGAGACTCATACATAAGACTTCCCAATCTACGAAATTTCAGTTGCGCTCTTGAAACTTCTTTCGAAGTTCAAAACATCAAGTAAATTCAAATTATTCTTCACTGATTAAATGTTTAATTGATTATTTTTTTTAACTTTCAGAAAAGTTTTCGGATATAAGATAAAACAATCTATTTCTTTATTTACTGTTACATACATAAAATATAATATTAAATAATATAATAATATAATAATATAATAATACAATAATATAATAATATAATAATACAATAATATAATAATATAATAATATAATAATATAATAATATAATAATATAATAATATAATACAGAAAGGAAATAACAATAGTTTTAAGTTTTTAACTCTCAGTACCCTTAAGAAAATCACAGGCTTCATTTTCGTTGTCATTTGAAGAACATTTTACGTCTCTTGATGTATATTCTTGTGGCGCTTTAGTATATTTCTCAAATTAATATGGCATAGATCTAAGTGCTATTTTAATGATGGCTCTCTTAATAAGTAACAAGAAAGATACTCCAGAGCGGCAGATTATTGTTCCAAGAAAACAGACACGCCCTTTAGTGCATATTTATATGAAAAAAATTATCAACTGCTTTAATAAATTAAAATATTTTTAAAATCATATAAATTGGGAGACTTTTTCTTAGTTTTTTCAAGATGAGGAATTTGGCCTTTGACGGATTTCTGAAATAAACGATTCAATTTAAACCAACAATTCTTAATCGTTTATCAATTGTCAACCTAAACTATTAAAATCAGGATTCTATTCCCAACATCGTCCAAGAAACAGAACACCAGAACACAGCTAGTCGCAGTGCAGCTACGAGATCGAAACGGCCAGTAATTTAACAACTGCTTTAATAAATAAAAATATTTTAAAAATCAGATAAATTGGAAGACGTATTCTTAGTTTTCTCGAGATGATGATTTTGGCGTTTGAGGGATTTCTGAAATAAACGATTCAATTTACCCCAACAATTCACAATCGTTGTCGAACACAATCGTTTCCCAACTTCGTCCAATAAACAGGACATCAGAGCACAGCGAATCGCAATGCAGCTACAAGACCGAAACGGCCAGTAATTTAAGTCAACATCCCGCAAGTGCGCGGCGCCGCCTTCCTTTCAATGCTTCGTCGAAGCCGCCTCGCGGGGGGGGGGGGCGCCAGGCCTTGCACCTGCAGGAGTCCGTGCCTGCGGTCAGTTTGCGTTGCACTTTCCGCTCTCGGGCGACGGATTCTCAGACCTCACGGGCCGACGTCCCGCGACCCGATGCACTCGCCGGCCGAGGCATTCGCCTGGAATGAGCGTCGCGGAGCGAACGTCCTGTGCTCAACGGTAAATACGCAGAACACTCCAAGGCAAGTCACAAATGTTAATTTATTAGTAGGTACACAAGATTATACGCATTTGCACACTTCACGATCCTCACAAACTCGCTAAATTCATTTAATGTGATTAAGTAGTTAGTAAATGAATTGCTGTGGTAACATCACATCTGAAGTACTGCGATTGTTTTTAATGTAAATATGTAATATTATGAATGTACAATTATTTATATTTATACTATTTTGAAACGACAAATTTTCTTTACATGAAAGAAACTAAATATTAACTTTATTAAAAAGGAATAAATATTAAAAAATTCGACAGCTGGAAAAAAACACAAAACTACCGAACACCACAAAATTATTAATACAAAGGAAGTTAAAAGCGAGTTACTTCTAAAGCGGAACAATTAGGATTAAAATTACGTGTTCCTATATTTCATCAATACGTAGTGTCATCAAAATATACTTTTAAGAATTTTTTACATAGAGTATTTCTTTGTTGTTTCATAATACAGTTCCATTCTATCTTACGGAAAGATATATCAAGAACCTTCAATGCAATGTAAAAAACACGTTTTAGTGAAATTGATGAATGTTTAGCAAAGTATCAAAAAGTGAATGAAATAAAAAAACAAGACAAAGACACAAAAAATGATTGAAGTTGAGATCGAAAGACAAAAACGAACTAAAGGAAAGAAAAGTAAAATATAGCAACATGAAATAGAAGAAAGAAAAAGAGGATAATAAAGAAAGCGAAGTGAAATTAAATGAGATGTATAAAGGAAAAGAAACGTACAAAAATTTAAAAAAAGATTTGAAAAGAGTCCTTAATATAGAGTTTTCAGAAAGAAACAAAGGAAAAAGTCGCAAAAATTGAATACAGTATCCTCCCATTTTGCGTAAGTCTTCACTGATTCGAAACGAACTGCTGGAGAATCTCGCCCATTCACATGTTCTCGTCCATGCGGAAACGAGCACCCGACGCCCGGAGCACGCAGTCCGTGGCCGTTATGTGCGCAGGCCCACGTGGACAGCTAGCGAGTGTTTGCTTTATCTCCGATTTCGTACCGGCCTCTCCCAGACTCCCACTGTTGTCTCAGAGAGCGGAAGCCTGTTTGTTTCTTCGCTTGTACGCTACCGACACGGGTCGCCAGTCCCCGACCACTTGAGTGAAACGCCGTGCCTTCGGCCGTTTCACTGGAAGTGCCCGGCGCATCTGGTAACCGGAATTTCAACAGGTAGCAAGTAAATAGACACAACGATGCACGTAAACAGATTCCGGTTCAATGTTTTTGGTCCCGAGAGAGATAATCGTGTTAGTTTACGCATGTGAATTGAGGAAATGTGGAAATTATCTGGAAGGTGGGGAAATGTTATGTTAGCAAAAATAACAGCACTGCTAAATGTGAGACGATTGCCAAATGTTCAGATAAATATGTAAATACAATAAAAAATAGAAACTACAGAACTGTACAGCTGCATTATATACGTAAGAATATTATATTAGTATACTTTAGTTGGATTAAATCAAACATGCTGTGAAAATGTAATTAAGTTTAACATATTTATTCATGTTATAATTGTATGTTTGTCTACACAGTTATGTAATAGGGGTAACTAATGACCTAAATGTTATAAGCGACCTTAAATAAATAAATAAAATTAAAAAACAAAGAAAACAATACATTTGTTTAATCGCATCAGCTACTGCTAATCTTAATGTAACACAGTGTTTGTATCCTTGAATGAAAATAAAATGAATGCATGTAAGATGGTCTGAAATTAGTGTATTACAAACGTGATAAAAGTAATTTTATTTTGCTCACTCTATCGACTATCACTCTATCTATCTATGTGTCGCAACATATCGTACTCGTAAAATAGGATGCCACCTTTACCACCCATCATCAGTAACTATTACGTAGTATTTTATATTGCCATTAATTTTAACAACAGACACGGCACAATAAAATTACGAAAGAAAGAAGTTCGTTTTTATTATAAAAAAATCTTTGACAACGTGGAACCGGAAATTCGAATTTCGAAGGGAACGTTTCGGAAAATTGCGATAATTATTAGACCCCTTCATCAGGCATATTTCCAATGTCTGTACGATGCCTGATACACTGTATATCGATGTCTACGTCTGTATACGGTATGTTTTTCAGAAAATGTGAGTTACAAATCAAAAATCTTTGTGTGCTGTTATAATTTGCACAACCTTCATTTATTTTCTCATCCATTTCAAATTTTGCGTTTTTGAATTTTTATCACTTCTCGTTACTTTCTTATTCCTGAGAGCGCTCTAAGAACAAGTTCAAATTGCTTTGTGTCACGACAGGAATTGTTACGAAACTAATTATCAAGACATCAACGACATACAATCCAAGAAAGCACTGAGAATTATGTGCCGAGCAAGTGTTACAATTGCTTATCTTTTTAATCGAAGTTTCTCGACAAATCCTTAATAAGGCAAACTCCACGATGCTAATTCGATATGTCTTTTCTGAAGTCACTCTCATTCCATATATAGCTGCCACACGCACTTGGGATGAGAAAGCATGCAGGGCCAGTGGCCTTGGAACTGCTTCTGAGCATCACGCAAGGAGTGAAACTATAACGCCGTTGGAGCAAGTTCCCTTCTCGGCAACCTTACGACACAGACTGTATATCAACATGCAGTTCCAAAATAAACCAATTTGATACTAGCACGAATGTAACGCAACAATATTTAAATACAGTCAAGATGCTCTACGAAAGAGAGAATTTGAACGAAATTATGTGTCTATTTATGTTACTTGTTTCTAGTTTTAACTTTGATGTGTGTAAATTTCATGAATTTATTTAAATATCTAATGATAACTACGAAGAAATTCTGACATAAAACAGTTTTAAAACTGTTGAAAAATTCTAGAAATTGTTTCATGACGAATTTGTCTGTAACAATACAAGAATCTTGTTATTGCAGAGATTACTTTGAACATATTCATCTGGTAATAGTTTTAATACGCTTCAACAATAATGTATTGGCAAATCAATACACTATAAATATTGGAACAAAGTATTAAAAATTAACAAATATGAATTGCATCGAGGGTCTTAATAAAATGAAAAATGCAAATGGCATAAAAATACGATTACTGCTCATTACCTCGTTTACATAATTGAAACACAGCTTGATTAGTGATCCTTTGACTTAAAAAAAATACAAGCAACTTTTTTATTACACCTGACAATTGCGTCACCATTGTGATAATTTATAAATTTATTCCTGGCATTCATGTATTATGCTTTATTAATATTCGCTACAATCCTCGAATTCGAACTATATTACTCCGAGATAAAAAACAAGACCGATAGGAAAGTTTATGAAATTCTCTGCTCTCATCAGTTTCCTATACACAGAGATTTTATATAAAGCCAGAACTCTAAATGACATAAGCATAATATTTTAATGAATGGTTATAGGATTGGCAAAGATGAAGAGTTTGATCAAAACTTATTACCTAGACTTTCCGCATTTTTGATGAGCATTAACATAAAAAAGTCTTAAAATTGTGTGGTTATCGATTAAAGAAATTGCACGTCCATTGCGCGTACATTTCTCATGGGTTTAGACGAACTATCAAGCAATTAATTGTTTACCACTTCCCACTCTCTTATAACATGATGTAGCTGAAAAGAAAAGAGAGTCTGGGAGAGTCCCCACAAATCAGTGGTTTCCTAGCAAGAAAAAAAAATCACTGCTTGAGTTTCAGTTTATTATAATTTTTTTGTTATTTTAAATTTTGTTAAGGACAACAAGGAGATCCAAAGATAAGTATCACAAAATATTTAATCTACCGCTGAGTTTTCCTAGAAAGAATACAACTGAAGTAAATTTTTGAAAATCTAATTTGGGACTTCCCATCTCAAGATGTTCTCAACAATATTCTAAATAGTCAACGGTGAATAACAGTTGCAAACAGACACTAACACACACACTAACAGATTACACTGGGATATTTTATTTTATATTATTATTTATATTTTTTATTAATATTTTGACCTGTATCACGGATCATTAACGTACTTTGCAAATCTTCAGTATACAGTAGAATGTATGGAATAGTATCAGTATGTTTAATATTAAAGGCAAAAAAAGCTACACTTGAGAATTTTATTCTCACTTCCTCACCTTCACAAAAAAAATTGTAATTCAAAATTTCAATTCGCAACACATTCTCTGACTTCACAACGAGTTTGTGAGTGTGAAGAATATTAATGTGGGAAAGGAGATGAAAGAAGTATTCCGGAAAGTTGGAAAAACTGTTATAAAAGGTTGCTGAAAAACTGTTTTGTCCACCGTATTTGTTAATAATGGAATGCGGATAATTTCAGGACCTGAACGAGAGACAAATACAAGAAACAGTGGTTCCGTCGTGTCCGCATTCAAAATGACCTTTAACGATGAAATGCGATTAACCTCAAGGTTAGCTTGCATGCTGACACATTTTAGGTAATCGCAGAGTGTGAGACAATGCGGGTCTGATACTTATCCATCGTATGAGGGTTTCCATTTTATGCGTATTGAACCTCGTACTTCTAGCATTGGAGAAACAGGAATTACGAAACAACATATCTATAACGGTTTAATTACATAAATCACTGCGTGTAGTACATTATTATTTTTAACTGTAAGTAATATCGTGGGCGGTCGGTTTCGGATAGCCGAGATCGCTAAGGCAGTAGTGTTGTGGCGATCTTGGATCAAAGGATCGCGGGATCGATGTATCGATCCATGCCTTTGGCATGGATGTATTTGTGATCGCCTCTTCGCCCCACATCATCAACCTATCACTTCATTAAAAAATGATTGATAATTCCCTGAGCGAACAGGAGGCCCTTCTCTTTAATAAAATATAAATAAATATAACTAAAAAATAAAAAATATCGTGGGCGAGGAATACTGTCGGCGTAATTCGTCTTCCATAAAACAGGTAAAATTTATTCGATTACCAACTGTTAATAATGTTAATAAAACATTAATGAATCACGACAAAATGACAGTATAAACAGTAGCATCGTAAGATATAAATGTGATGTGTATTCTTACACGACACGATTGCATCGTCAAAACCTGGTGTTCATTTGCGTTTGGCGTTGGTATGAGCAGGGGCGGATCCAGCCGATCATTTTGGAGAGGACTATCACAGCTTTTTGTCAAATAATAAACATTTATTATATTGTGTATTATTTTTGTACTGTATATTATATTATTGTTTAAATACTTACATAACTTTAACGGAAATTAATATTTAAGTTAATTCTGACAAATAAAGGAAGCTAACAAAAGAAAACTCTAGGCCTTTTGGAGGTGACCATGGCCCCCACACCTTCCCTGGATCCGCCACTAGGTACGACGTGTACTAAGCTAGAAAAAATTTGCGCAGACTCGCATTCTCGGAGATGGCACTCAAAGATGTCACGCGACAAAGGAGACTGTCCTGGATAATTCTAAGCATCACATGCTCACCAAAGGAGGTGCAGTAGAGTCATGCTATCTGGAATCTGTAGGCGAAATGAAAATAAAAAAGACTTGAAAATACTAAGGTGCAACCTAGCAAATTCTAGATGATGAGTGAAAAAATAAAAACAATTCGAGATTTCGACGAATTCGACTGATTGATTGATAATTCCGGGCGTGTCAACGGCTAAGGTTATTAGTCCCGTATGTGTAGTGGTTGTTTCATAGCGGTGACCCTATCCTACGGGATGGACACAAAGGGCGCCGACCTACCCATCGGCTTGCAGGGATTTTCCCAACCAGGTATCTACCACCATCGGGGCACCTCCCCAGCCGGGACTAAGATCCCGACTAGTTTCCCGGCATGTGTGGTAGTGTAGCGTATGTAAGTGTAAGTGTTCGTAAGAGGACACGATAGGATAAGGAAGAGGATGGAAATACCGGGCGAGGTCCGTGGCCCGTTTGATAGGGTACTACTCCGGTATTCTCGTGACGTTCATCGAAGAAACACCGGAAATCTACCGATCAGAGCAGCCGGCCGCTAGAATTCTCCTCCTGACAGAGTGGCTGAATTCGAGCTATGAAGCTAGTGTCGTAAATTCTGCCACCGTCGAAACTGAAACCTTAGGTCCTTCCAGTCAGAGGCACTGCAGCAATAGCAATTGATGCCCTGAGCCACCTAAGCGGGTTGATGAATTTGAGATATTCGAATTATTAAAGAACACAAGATATCAAGGAATTGCAGATATTGAGGAATGCGGAAGGAGATATTGAATATATATATATATATATATATATATATATATATATATATATATATATATATATATTAATTCTTTGCATCTGAGTTGACGCAACGCGTCTCCAAGCCTCGGGAGGCGTTGAGCGCTTCGCGCTTGGCAGTAATCCTCCATTAATAATCGCGCTATGTTTATAATCCTCCATTAACATTATCTGTTATTTAATGTCACGTCTCGTCGCAGTCAGTTGTAGAGAGGACCGCCAGGTAGCATCTCCACGTATGCACCTCCTACTACACGATTTCCTACGTCACTACCCAGCGGCCAGAATTGGGAAGGAATTAGGATAGAGGTAGGGTTTAGGACACTTCACATGGGTTGGACTAGCCCCTGTGAAGCATGCAAACTCGTTTTGTCGTAACACATTTCACATAAATATCGAGGAATTTACGATATCAAAAAATTCGAGATATGAAGTAACTCGAGAACCGCAGCTTTTTGATTCAGCTGCGTTGGAGTTGTGGAGGTTCCACCGCGTCTCCTGCGCTGCAGGGTGGAGAGTACAGTAGCGCTGCCCCGCTCGAGGAGGGCGGGGAGCGTTGGAGAGGCCGCGAGGCGGCACCGCGTTAATAAATCAATCGGCGGATGTTTATCGCGAGGCATCGCAGGTTCGTTAAACCTGTGACGCTCAGGATTAAAGCCACGCAAGCAGCCGTACGTTACCGAACAGGCCCCACCTCCGCTGCCGCAACGGATGCTGTGAATGTTAGTCCAATCGCCGCAGCCGCCGTCGCCGCCGCTGCTCCTGCGAAACCCACATGCGAGCACGGTTAATTTATGGAATTTGCGGACCGTAAAGGTAGTGCTGGGATCACATACTTAAAACCAATATAAAATACGATCAATGAGATCTTATATTATTTGTTTCACGAATGTTGGACGTAGATTCTGTTCTATAGAAATATAATAGTCCAAAAGAGACGTAGTAATTATACGAATACGTCCTCCATATTTTCGTGGTCGATTTCTATACGTGGGACACAATAAGAAAGACGAGCCAAAATCTGTACCTGATTTTCCTTTGCAAATAGATTTCAATGCAAGGGAGTGAATAGTTCTTGAGAAGAAATCTTATTGAAAGCGCTTGTTGCTACCTGTACTCATAATTTAACTTAATGTGAGAGCTTAGGGGTAGATATTACAGTGCAGAGGAACGGGCACAAACTGTATTTCTCCCCCCTATGTCATACGCAGTTTTATACCTGTTTACTACGTTAAATAAATATTTTGGAGGGATGAAACAATTATTGCAGTAATTATCGTATGAAATGAGCACAAAAATACATGCAACCATCCTCGGACAACATGACTAGGAGATTCTACTGCCAGAGGGAAACACTGTTTTCAATAGAGTTCCTCGCTGAGATTCAATAAATGTAATAATTTCATAATTGTTGCAAACGAATGTAGTTGGGAATTTGATTACCCAGTACAACATACTACAAATGCGTAACTGGCGGAAATGCGGACTGGCGACGATGGTGTAAAGGTTAGCGTACTGGACTGTTGTACCCAAGTTGGCGGGTTCAAACCCGATCGAAGCTGTGGATTTTTAAGGGCGAAAAAATCCTTCGTACGCCTTCCTTCGGAGGGGAAGTAAAGCCGGCTGTCCCATGTTCGTAGATTTACTTGCATGTAAAAGATCCTCAAGCCTAAATGACGCCTCTGAGCTAAATTCAAATCGCCTGTTTCTCACCCAATAAATACCTCCTTTCTCTCCTAGTTGGTGAAAGGAGCATAGCGAAATTTGCGTGGTCAGATGGAAGAGCGGGCCTGATGGCCCGAGTCTCGCCACGTAAAATAAGGCAAATTCAATTCAAATTGTTATTTGAAACTATCTTACCATGTTTAGTACATATTTGTAAGTATATTTATGGAAAATCCCCAGCTACAAACGAATCATGAATAATTCATTATTTGAAGGGAGTGAAAGATTATGAAATGAATTTTACAGTGTAAATAGAAACTGACATTTTCAGTAAACTTGTATTTGTATTTGTATTTCCATCGCGCAAAGAGCAAAATATAAAGAAGTCATAAATTTTAAAGAAACCGTTACTAACAAATATTTCAGGGAGAACCCAACTATCAAAAACGCCATTACTTCAAGATTTATTATTCAAAAATTGCATAAGTAAGATATGAACAGGTAAATAGAAAGATTTTCTAATTTTGGTATTTTTAAATAATATAATTTGAAGTCGCATTAACAAAATGGTCATGAGCGACTGACATTACAGGCTGTTAAATAGACACACATTCAGTTAACAATGTACATTTACTTTTTACAGTTTAAAAACTTTCAATACTCATATTTTTATTTTGTTATTAGTAGATTTTTGAGATAACGCTAAGTATTTTCCATTTCATCTCAATTCTTGAACAATTTGTGCGTGGCTTATTAACCTGCTTTATATATGTTGGCAGGTCTAAAGCACAAGTGGTAAACTGTGATATAAAGTTAAGTATCATTAAAAATATTGCTTTTTATATTTCCTTTATATTCTCTGAATTACAAATCCTCGAAATATGATCCCTGTTATAGAAAGTAACCATCCGAACGTATCTTTTTAATGGAAGATTACTTATGTTTTTACCTATCCAATGTGGATTCCAACACGATTTCTGCGATAACAACATATTTTTTAAACGCAGGTTGCGCATGTATACAACGTATGTATTTCAGTTAAAAGGTTCCCATCCATTTTTGTTAATTTTAATTTATATTATTGACCGTTTTTTGCTGACAATTGAGGGCAACAAAAAATTTTAAAAAAACTGAATTAGTTACTAGTTACTGACTTAGTATTTTGTGCTTAAAGCACAGTAATATAAATAACCGAAATATAAAGAACCAACAACAAATATTTGAAATATAAACAAACTGTCCAAATGTCCTCAAATGGATTTTGAAATTATTTAACAGATCTAAGAAACAGTTTTAAACATTCCGATAAGGTAGAATATACATTGGCATTTTTAATTTATACTGGGATTGAATTACGGATTTTTCATGATCTATTTCAGAAAAAAGAATAATATATGAAAAGAAATAATTAAATAACTTAACAAATTCTCACGCTAATCTCTTTCAAGTTTGTTGTTGTGATAAAGGACTTGAGGCAGAAACGTTGCATCAGTTTTAGTAAGCCTTTCGCTATTCGTAAATGTTAATGTCTTTATTTTCGTGAAAGTGTGATTTTTCTTCTTCTCCGAAAAAGTCATTTTTGTTCTATGAATATGGCTTGCCTCCTTTATGAAGGACTTTGAGCAGTATCCACATGTGACACACACACAAATTGAGATATTAACATTTACGAATAGCGGGAGTCCTGCTGTTACTAGTATGACTTATCTTCTTTCTGTACCAATCTAATCCTCACTATATCCTTTTCAGCCATTCTAGTTCCTGTTGGTTTGACCCACTCCCAAAATGTTCCGTTTTCTGTAGCATGACTTCGACATCCAATCCTGCCATAGACATACACATGACGAGGCAGAGTAATTTGATCATTTACGATCTTGGGCATCTTGAGCAACTAGGGCGAGTGCATGTGGGATCGGATTAACATGTAAATTGCGGAAGTATTTTCCTTTGCCGGACAATCAGCCAAGGTAGCAGCCTTGACACGGCACACGAGGATTTTCCATCGTTGAAAACTCCACCTCCTCCTGACGGCTTTGAAACCGTTTAATTTGGTTTTAGGAAGCAAGTATTTCTCAACAATAGAACGTGTGCCGTTACAGTCGATAACCATCACTCTAATCCAAAAGCAATCAAAGCAGGCCTTCCCCTAAGTTTCCCGTTATCTCTCGATATTTATAACTTGTACGTAGCCGATCTACCAAAACATAGCAATATAAAAACCGCCCAATTTGCAGATGACACTACTATATATTCTTTAGATCCCTCCATAAACACAATAAAAATCAATCTGTAGTTATACCTATTCCAAATCGACAGCTGGGCAACAAAAAACAAAATTAAAACTAACCCATCAAAAACTACAGCCACAATATTTTGCTTAAGACCTTACATTCTCCCACACCCTTTCCAATTGAATCAGGAACACGTACAATGGCACCCACATAACAAAGCCATAAAATACCTACGCCTTTTCTTGGTTACCCGACTCAGTTGAAAAAAGTTTGTAAAGTAGCCTTATCCAAAAATATGTGGACATATTCTGAAAGGCGAACAGAATTATTTCTCACACCGCCATGCAACGAGTGTGACATACCGCGCCGATGACTTTAATATCTTCGAAAATCCCCACTCCCCAACCGGCTTTGTACTCTGCAACTCGGAATTTTTAAAAGCCACCATGCTAACCAGGGTTGCCAGATGCTTCGTACAAACATCCGCCATTTGATGGCTGTAAATCCGCCAAATAAGAAAAAAATCAACTTTTCAATCGGGGAACTTAATTTGTATTAAAATAACGTATTTAGAGGGTCTTTTTGAGGTAGCGACCTAAAGAAATGCTTGATTTCCATTTTTTGTTCGTGAACATTTTAATTAATAATTTATGAAAAAAAATTCTTTTGTAATAATAAGTTATACCTCAATATTTAAAAATTAGTTATGACTATTCTCGTGTCTACAGCAGATGGGAGAAAAACTTTTAGGGATAAAATCATTTCCCCCTTTCCCATTTTCACTCTCCTTGCTTCTCATAAGTATCCGCGCTTAAAAAGATTACCACAGAAATGCTTACATTTGAAAGTTTGTTACCTGTGGCTTACCAGAAAACGCTGTCAGGGACACCATACTTCCAAAAGACGACTAATTTAAAATGGCGTGTTCTAAAATGAACTGGAAGTACTGCCAATGTGATATATTTATATACTTACGACAAAGAAGCTATTACTTTTAGAACACACCCTATACTAGAGGTCTAAAAACTAAAAGAGACAGAGAGAGAGACAGAGAGAGACAGGGAGAGACAGAGATAGAGACAGAGAGAAACAGAGAGAAACAGAGAGAGACAGAGAGAAACAGAGAGAGACAGAGAGAGACAGAGAGAGACAGAGAGAGACAGAGAGAGACAGAGAGAGACAGAGAGAGCCGTTTCCCAGCCCAAAAAACAGAAGTCCGCCCAATTTGGCAACTCTGATGCTAACCTCCATTCCATTGGGGGCGTGTTCTGAAATGGTTCAAGATCCTAACTTCTCGAGCCTCCGTCTGCAGCGCGAAACGTGGAACAATGCGAGTAGCGGCCGCGCGCGCGCGCGTGCGTGTGTCGCGCGGTGCTGAGCTGTCGTGCGCGCTCCGCGGCGGTCGCAGACAGCTGCCGCCCACACGCGAGCGCACCGCGGCCCCGCCCACCGCGGCGCACGCAGATGGCGCCCGCAGATAGCGAACGACGCGCCTTGCTCGAGATCGTTTGCGAGAGACGCCATCGCGACAAGACAATAAGCGCAGGAGAACTATGCTCTCTTTCTCTCTCTTTCTCTCTCTTTCTCTCTCTGCCTCTCTCTTTCTCTCTCTGCCTCTCTCTTTCTCTCTCTGCCTCTCTC
>BOPP01000080.1:1905806-2019360 GCA_017312745.1 Gryllus bimaculatus
CTTTCTGCCTCTCTTTCTGCCTCTCTTTCTGCCTCTCTTTCTGCCTCTCTTTCTGCCTCTCTTTCTGCTTCTCTTTCTGCCTCTCTTTCTGCCTCTCTTTCTGCCTCCTCTCTTTCTGCTTCTCTTTCTGCCTCTCTCTGTCTCTCTGTCTCTCTCTCTTTCTCTCTGTCTCTGTCTCTCTGTCTCTCTTTCTCTCGTATAAGAAAGGTTGGAAAATTTTTACAATTTCTAAGTTTTCCAAAAATTTAAAGAAATGTTTTCGAAATCGTAGGACTTTGAGTTATGCGAATTCGAATGGGGAATATTTAGTTTGGAAAAATCCTATCAGAAGTTTAGGCACTATATTGTTCATAGACGGACGAACGTTTTGAAAAATCACTTCTTGGGTATGAAGGAACCTCAAAACGTGAATTCTCACCATACTAAGTATTACAGAAAGTAAATCACTATGTACAAGAGAAAGGAAAATCCTCTTTTACGGTATCAGGGAGCCATAAAACGAGTTTTTCTGTCTAACACTGAGAAGGAAAGATCATTTAGAGACAGATCTGTCCCTCAAAGAGATACAAAAAGTAGGATGAGATACATTGAAAGTCGGTCCATGTCCATGAAACGAATCGGGCGTTACTACTAGTGTCGTCTTCCTTTTTCGTTCATATTTTTAACACTAGCTGGCCCTGGAGCCTTCGCTACCACGGAAAGACAAAACACGACCTATCGGCTCGCTGTCCAATATTGTAGGTATGTTTGTAGCTTGATCGAGATCGGTCCTAAGAGATTAAAAGCAAAATAATGGCAGAAAGGCAGAAAAGGCCAAAAATAAAGCAAAATACCAAAAATAGGCATTAGAACCTAATGTAGGCAAAAAAGATAAATTGGAAATCTACTAAAACAATACCAGAAGTACAATTGTGATTCCTATTCTTCAAAAATCATACATTTGTAATACATTTTGCCAAACTTCTGGGCTCTACTAATCACATTTTACCAATGAACACAAAACATAAAATCTCTAATGTACAATATCAAATGAATGTGTCAAATGATAACGTGTCTCGTGATTTACGCCCAGTTCTTCCAACCAATTAGCTACCGAGACGATCAATGCCTAAACGGTATTTTAGGCCTGATGTATCTCCCGGTATCTAATATGACAGTAGGGCGACTATTGCATTCAAACACCACTTGCGATATTTGACTCCGATTGGTAGGGAACCCGTCTGGCACTGGCATTCGGAACGCACACGAAATATCTTTGCCAGCGTCAGCATGTGACCTACTAAAAATAGCCAACATTTTTTTTTTGCTGAAGAAATCATTCAATATAATACCTACGTTGAAAAAATTGTTAAATTTCCAAATATTGTGCAAAGTTCTGCCACGGAATACTTTAGCTTTGTCAACACAGAGCCTGTGTAAATTATTCGTTACTTTTCAGTTATTTCCTAAATATGAATTCTTTAATATGAGTTTTATTCTAGTTTTCCAAAATTTCTTTCAATAGTTGAGCAAATTTTTATGCCAGAGTCTTTTTGTTTCAATTTAAAAGTAATGAGAGTAATTAATAACAAGTGGCCTGCAGCAGCAATAAATTCTACAGGACAAAACTACACAAAATGGTTTTCCAAGAAGTAGCAAGCAAACTGGTCAAGGACACCAAATAAAATACTGTCATATAACGCTTCAATAAATTAATTTTTGCAATCATTGTCTTTACAAGGAATGCAATATAGGACGCGCATACATATTTTACATTAAGAACACCAAAATATTGCATTTCCGAAACGTAAGACGTGTATAGGAAATAATTAATATTTGGCGATCTCTCCCTTGGAGCCTTGGTACCGCATCTTGACGTGAGGAATACAAAAAGTTTGGCGCAAGCAGTGGCACTATGAGAATTCAGTCTGTAATTGCAATTTGATAATAGATGATAAAACACAATTCAATATATTAGTATTTTACAGTTAAAATTGAAACTACTTAATTTTTTTGTTATTTTCTGAAATCCTGGGAGTCTCGCGATACAATAGATACGTCTCATGGCCGAAGGCTGCAGTTTTCTTTCAATTTCTACGGTTTTTTTGGAAAAAGGAATATAGCATTTTTTTGGATTTTTTACCGGGGCTCTAGGAATCTAGCAAAATCATACAAACAACTCGAATGACAAATGACCGGATATTTTCTTTTCAATTTCTGAGCACATTGGAAATAAGAAATTTTTCTCAACTTTAGGAAAGCACCATCTCCCTTACATAGTATAAATTGCCTCCCAACTCAACATTTGATATTAGAATAGCCCTAGGGAAACACTAGGTCCTAAGCATAACTGAAAAATATGATATATTATTCATGTATCTGAAACTATATATTTTCGCATATTCCATCGTCTTCATCCGAGAGCTTTTCACATGCATTTCCTATACGTTTTTATTTCCTGCAACGAAATTGTATTGCTCCAAGATCTATGCCAGAATGCATTTGCTACTGTTTATACATATTCTCCCAAAGGAATTTTTTTTGTATGCGATTATTTATTTCACACTGCTATAGAAGAAATGGCAATGAAAACTAATGAAAATAATCCTTAGTATTTGTGTTTTATGTTTTGATTAAATTAAAATAAATAAAATTAATGTAAATTGTTTCAGCTTGAAAATTGGGGTAAAGAAACTAATGCAAAAGCTTTCTTAAAACTTTGCACAACTATTTACGACATTCCATAATTACTATATTATTGATAAATTGCCTACGTTGCTACCTCACTTACAATAAA
This sequence comes from Gryllus bimaculatus, assembly GCA_017312745.1. Taxonomy (NCBI): domain Eukaryota; kingdom Metazoa; phylum Arthropoda; class Insecta; order Orthoptera; family Gryllidae; genus Gryllus; species Gryllus bimaculatus. The sequence continues at coordinate 1,908,583 of BOPP01000080.1, forward strand.
GCTCTATTTATAGCAAATATCTAAATATGAGAATGTACTTTGTATTGTGGACGATTATTTCCTTTATCATATTATGGATTACCACAAAACATCTGCTACTACCTCGGAATTCAACACGGAAATATCTAAATGTTAGAGACAGAGAAGACAAAATACGGATGTGAAAAGAAGCAATTCTGTATCAATGTAGCGCTTGTTTTATTTAGAGTTGAGGCAATTAATTTTTTATCTATGTTTCCCAAACATGTCACGTTAAATTAATTGCTTACTATTGGTGGAAGCAAGATAAGATCAAAACCACTTAATGAACAGCAAATCACAGGGAGGAATATACTGAAAACTATTTATCTTGCGTATTAATTAAAATTGTTTGAATGCCATGCTTGAATTTGTGTTGGGATGTATGGAAAACAATAGGTAATAAATAACAATAGAGATTAGAAGTCACATACCAACATTATAAAGTTGCTTGAGAACGAAAAATGTAATATTATATCTTGTTATATCAAACTGAAGAAAGCTATTACTAGAAACTAGCGGTGCAACAACACAATACAAACTTTCTAGAATTATTGTTATGAAAATTATAATAATTAAATTGAAAAATACGTACAGCTTAAATTCTAGATAATGCGCGTTAATCTTACTTCATGTAACCGGTTGAATTTCGGCACTTATATCTAAATTTAATCTCAAACTTCTAAATTTACTTTATAAGTACAATTGACATTTTATATTGATTAAACGGCAAATAGTGTGATTGGTCTCGCTAAATCAAATGTTTTTAGTGACATTTAAATGGAGCTGTGTCAATAGCAAACGATTTTAGTTTTTTAGTATACAAATATTTCATCTCCGAACTCAGTATGAAACCAATTTGTGTTTTTTAAAAACACACACGTGTCTTTCCACATTCACAATCCTTTGGTCCTCCGATTGTTGAATTTAAATAATAATTTAAAATTTTCATTAAAGAACATAATTTCCTTGCATATAGACTTTTTCTGGGAGATATTAGGGGCAATTTTTGAGTTTGAGCGTTATAGAATTTTGTCAATTGGGGTGTGTGACCTCATATACAATCAAAAACTTTCACGAACTTCATAAAATACTTATGTAAGGACAATATTAACAACGTGTGATGTGTTAATATATATATATATATATATATATATATATATATATATATATATATATATATATACACATATTATCTGAAAAATCAAAAGGTGATTAAAATGAGACTTACATAATGTGATTTATATCCACACAAAAATATTTAAAGGAAAAGTGAGTACTGGATTTGGGAAAATTTTATTTTCTTTTTGAAAAACTAGATAGAAATACTTGACTCAAAATCACACAAAAAATGAAATAATTTGAAAAATAAATTCACAAAAATATAAAGACGTAATATTTGAGAATAGATTGACCATAGAAAGAATTATCTACTTTCAATAATAAAAGTGTTCGACAGAATCACAAATAGGAGAACATTTACAATTTTCAAAAATTTATAGGTTTTAATGAAAATTAGACTTCCATATTTGTAAGTGCACTTTCCTCTATCCAAGCACAAAATTTGCAGAAAACCATTGGAGCCAATAATACTTCTTAAAATTAAAATATTTCATATTCGCAGCGCCTCCAGATAAGTCAGATCAACAACAGAATATTCATTTTACATATTTGCAGAACGCTTTTGTCACCAGTAGATACACAATGTACAGACACACCCATTGACGGACGTGCAGACATTATACTTACTTAAGGACAGAAAGACACACGTTAAAAAAATCTTAATCCCCCATCTCTGCTTCCATTTTTTGGCAATTACACAATTTTCTCTATCCTGAATTAACGAGAAAATAACAGTTTCATAATAATGTAATAACATATTTCCATTACCCTTGTTGCAATGGAATACGTTAAACCTAATGTGAAACCTGATCTGCAGCAAAAGAATATGTATTGGACGGCAGATGGAATACTCTTAAATTATTATTCATAACTCTTGCTACATACTAAGTAAATATTACGTACATTACCATAGTCTTGGCTTTGATCAGAATAATCAATTTCTTTTCGCTGAATAGATTTTGTTCTGGTGACCGCAAATTCCTGAGACGCAAACTTTGTCACGCATTGCTGTCGTGAATGTTTGGGCTAAGCTTCAGCCACTTAATTATTCAAGTAACCATACACACCTTGAGAGGCAGCGAGTTTTAAAACATTGGATTTAAAAAAGTTATACTTTCTCCACAGCAACGAACCTCGTATATTTGAATTAAGGACACTGCAATGAGAGGTGGAGAGCGAAAGGATTCAAGCAGTGATTAATACGGCCAATATCGTCGAGGAAAGAGACAGCGACCTGGAGAAAGCTTGGCGACACAGAAGTGCTATGGACGCGCTGGCCTTCATTTATTTACGATTAGCTGGTGATCTGGTTGTGTAGAACTGAAACTATTTCTCTTTGGCGCATACAGCGCTCTCGCTAACACCACAACGTGAATAAAATGTTCTTCGTTTTAAACCAATTTCGTACACACTAATGTAAAAGACCATTGTATTAATTCTCTCGTCACTAATGATCGATGCTACTTTCTCTTTTTTATCTTTTCATTTCTACATAATACATCGTAAAAATGTAGATGCCTGTTTACTATTGGGACAAGCATTCTTTTAGATCACACGAACATTTGAGACATCAAGGGATCTTAGGATAAGTATTTGAAAAAAAGTATTAAGCTATTTTACTCCCAGATCAAACTACAAAATAAATTATTTTTATTTATGCTTAAGATAAATCGACTCTACTGAAAGAAAAACATAATTTATGTCAAGGATCCATACAATATGTGAATCATATGCATTTCCAGTCATTGTATGAAAAATATTTATTTATGAAGCATATTAATTTTATTTTATGGACATTAATTTTATTAATATGTTGATAGTTTATTTTATTAATAGTGTAAATATTTTTCTCACATTTTTTGTTATTTGTTGTCAACATATCTATTTTCATAATTATTATGTATTGACATATTCACCAATTTGTGACTTGTCAGAAATGCATTGTAACCGGTCAAGATTCAGTATATACATTTGACATCAAGAAGGCGTTTATGTACACTTGTCTACTTGGGGCGAAGACATAAGTTGAATACTGGGGATACGGACAAGATATACAGAAGGATAAAACCAACAGAGAGAGAAAAGGGGTAGACGTCTTAATGCACGGACGGAAGTTCGACGAAAGATAGACGAAAGGTATACTACGTGTTGGAGTACAGAAGAAAGTTAAACGTCGGAGTACAAACGAGAGATAAACGTGTTGGAATACAGAAGAGAGTTGAAGGTCTCAGTGTATAGACGAATGTTTGACGTCTTGGTGTGTAGACAAGAGATACACGTTTTTAAGTCTTAAACAGAATGTGGACATGGTAAAAGGACTTTTAGTATTGTGTGTTTTTTGTTACAAATTGTTGTGTAAAGTTTATGTTATCATTATAAATAAATGTTTCTTTTTGATTTTGGAAGTTGGAAGCGTTTTAAATTTAATAAGCAGTTGTTATATTTCAAATTTACAGTGTACGTCATAGAACCATCAGCCCCTACAAAAAATAAATGGATATTTTTATTTTTCTCCTCATGAACCTAATTCAATAAATGGAAAAATAAGAACCATAACTGTATATATACCAATATCGTAATTTGAAAAAAAAGACGCGAAGGACATCACAATTCACATTTTGCCGCAAAATGTCGCAAGGAAGCTGTTTAGCGAAACGTCACCGAATTTAAACTAAAATAAAAGTCAAGAATGAGGAAGCCACTGATCGGGACCCCTATTCGTAAAACCCCAAAAATAGGGCAAGGACAGAAGAAAAAACATGAATGAGAAGGCAGAGGTGAGTGATGGAGAAAAAAATAATCACGGGCCGCGGCGACTGCGTAATTCCACAAGTCCCAAACAACACCCACAATACGTAAGTGGGCCACCAAACACCAAGCTGTGCTCTCCACACAGCGCGTCGGAAATGTATTTGAATAGGAGAAAATACCAGAGAAATTAATATCCAAAACAAATATTTTCTAATTGTGCATTTGATGTTTTGTAACTGAAGCACTACACAATCAGCAGGATAGACCTGTGGTGTAACAGTAGAGTAGTGCGCTCGCATTCCACTTCTCGACTGAAGCGAAATTCGTAGTGAATAGTGTAGTTTCGCGGTTGGTATTCACATGGTTAGGCCGTGGACTTTATTTCTCTATTGGCCAATATTGCTCCATCATCATTCAGTTACCCATCATTCGATCCCTATCTTTCATTACCATCAGTATCCACACAAGGGCAAAACATATTTGAAGATGTGCTAGGAGAATAGGGGTTTGAAAGATGTGATGACAACATGGACAAAACACTCAACTTCGCGTGTGAATTTGTAATATGACAGGAGGTTTTAATACAGTTGCAAGGTAGCAGTTAGCCAATGAGAAAAAAACTCTTTTCTTCTTATACGAGTTTGCTTAATACACAGTATGCAAGTTTAATAAATGTTGAAATATTCAATTACATAAATGAAAATTAGAAATAATAAATAATATACGCTTCCTGGTTGAAACAAAATATTAAGAAATTCTCGAACATGTAAGGCTAGTGCTTCTCTTTGCGTATGTGGCAATAGTTGTAACCTTTTCTTTGTTAACTCGGATATTTCATATTTCAATGTTTTCATTACGTTTTGCAACTGCCATGTATGTTTCATAAATATCATTGAATATTTATTTACGTTTAGTGCTACGACACCTTGCGAATTTGCGTAAGTCATTGCGAAAGTCAGTTTATCGCTAACAAATTTACAAGCCACTGGTAATGTTTAATTACACAATGGATTGGAGGTTAAATTGTTGAACGCAAAATGTAACTTTTTCAAGAAAGACACATAAAAATGATTTCTTCTCACGAGAATTTTCGTTGAGAAGGGTGAACGGGTAATAAAATAATGGCTGTCGTTACAGCATTGTCCGGAATTACATATTTGTTTGTTCACTACTTAGGATCAAACGTTTGTCACATGTTTACGAATTAGGCTTTTTAAAGTGATCTAATGTCTATTTGTTTATCTGCATTTCCATATTTCCAGGTATTGAACATATTTTTACATATTTAAAGACAACTCTCATATCTTAGCATATTTAAATTTTTATTCAATATGATATTAGAAGCATTCAAAATGATTATTGGCACATTATTTTTTAATTTTTAGTGCAATTTAAAGTAGTAAATGAGATTGAGAAGTAGATCTGTAAATAATTCCATAAAATTTGGCAAGGTTCAAGATAGACTGTACTTCTGATGTTGATCGGCATTTTACCTACTACAAAGCATTATTAAGAGATAAAAATACCGGTTTCACATTTTAACATTTAAAGAAATTCGTTTTAATCTTCTGTGTTGTCAAAAGTCAATTATCAAGAAAGAACTAAGAATCTTACTTGAAACAATACAATAATGTTCAGTATTTTAGTAATCGAATGAATCTTCGAAAACTAATAATAAAATTAAGTTGTTTGACCGTTGCATTTACAAAACTTTAACATTTTATTAATACTTTATTTTCATCATTTTCACCCTTTAATCAAGTCCAAATTTTACTTCATATTTTCAATAATTTTTGACCATTTCTATGTGTTTACTATTTAGGTACTACGAGTTGTTCCATATAAATCGTACCCTTGGTCAATAATGATTTATTATTTTATGTTTTCCGGCGAGACATCTATTACGGCTATTAGTCTCGTAAGTGCAGTGCATGTTTCATGCGGAGAGAAGATGTGTTCCTCCCCCAGGAGAACGTGAGGGTCCCATACATCGGATTGGGAGTGTTTCCCTCTTCCAGGTGCCAGCGGGGCATGGTCCCAACGATGAGAAGCTGTAAGCTCCTCACTAGTCCCCGACATGTGTGGTAGTGGTGTGCACGCAAATGTGTTTTTTATGGGAGGGGACAAGGAAGAGGAAGGCAAGATCGCGCGCGGTCCGTTAGGATACCTACTCCTCCAGCATTCACCTGGTATTCATAAAAGGAACCATAGAAAACTACCGATCAGAGCAGGCGCTTGGTGGAATGTTCTTCCTGGCAGCGACGAAGTTTGACCTAAATTTGACCTATCGTAAGTAGTGTTAAAAATAGACCGCCGAGAACATCCCGGTCGAAAACTCTGCATTGGTGACAGTCGTTTCCTCGAGCCGTGTCAAACGACACATTAGTCTTAAGTTATTAAAGCTTTAGATACTTAGACACCTGTCTCATTAATTACAGAAAGATACCAACCAATCTTACAACGTATTAACGGCAGAATATTGTTGCCTCCGCCATGCGAAAGGGGCTAGTGAGCAAATTGTCCGCTTAGTAGCTTCTGCTCCGGTTGAGAGAAAGGGTGATTTCTTACCTTGTCACCTGTGCGCCACTAGCTGTGTACTCGTTCTTTACACAAAAGTGATTCAAAATCTTTTGTAACTCTGGATTCAATACATAACGATAAAATAGATCGGAAGTGATATCTTGCTCTTGAGGTATCGAAAGTGGTCTTCCGAGAGAAAAAAAAGACACGCGCCATTGTGACTACACTACCGACACACTCGACCAGAGGTCACGAGCATGGGACTACAAACCAAAGTGATTATCCTGACGAAACAGCAAATGTGCCGTAGTTATGGTTGACAATATTTCATCATTTAGTTAGCAATTTCGTCATGTGGTAGATATCTAAAAACGTTTCACGTATCTTATGCATACAATATCGCACGGCAGGACTATTTCAGAACGTAAATGTGGAAATTGCATTCTATCATAGGTAGTGTTTCATTAGTCACCGACTCTTCGTTTGTCCAGTATAATCTTGCTTTGATAATTTCAAAACGACGACGATATCCAAATCACTTTTCTCAGAAATGTCATCATCATGGATAACAACCTGCCCTCCCATATCGTGGGTCCGAAAGCAGTTTTGAATCACGTGTATCAATGATCTGTGAGGGAGTGTATTAACAACCTTTAAACATGGGTTGAGCCCAGGAGAACATGGAAAACTGGTCAAGGTGGCATACCAACTAGAAGCAGCTTTCAAGTACGAGGAGCAAGGAATTTCTTCGTATAAGAGTCCTATGTAAGTACGGGTGTGAGCACAATGTTGCTTCGTCAGGCTTTAGTTTCTTATTCTACCACCAACTTCCCATTCAGTATCATTAATGTACCTTAATCAGTCACGTTCATGGTCATTCTACCATTTTTAGCTTAATCTGAAAGGAAACCTTCCCACGTAAAAGAGGTGTAAGCTTTAAACATACAATTAGAGATGAGTTAAGTATTCATCACTAGCACATAAACATGGATTAAGCTTCAAATCCAGTTTTAATTAAAAATAAAAGTTTCAACGTAAAACAGTTAAGTCTGATATGAAACATTTAGATGCGATTTTATTTCATATAATTTCAACACAATTCGAATTGACTAATTGATTTCGATATGTGAGTTGATTCCACATTAAGTATATTTGCACTGTTATGGAATTTGTTTTTTTTTTATTTCAGTATGTCATCCAATCTGGTACAAGTTTCTCGATTCTACTACATTCCTTGCGATGTGGTTGCAACACGAATGAACTGTTTGGAACTCGAGTTTTCGTTCATGAATATGCACGACCGAGTTGGCAACATCTGCGAGAAAATGAAAGGTGTTAAGTTCATTAGCGCAATAGTAAGTCCCTGCTTGCTTTCACCTGAGAAAAACGCACGGAAAATTTACAGTATACAGGAATATTTCATTATTTAAAAAACTCTTACAGTATAAATTATATTTAATTAATATATATGTTGCATGATGGCCTTGAGAAGGTAGATTCCGCGTCAAAATTACAGTGTAGTATATTATAAGACGGAAAGCACTATGCTTCGAGAGTTGTAATCCGACTGTAAAATTTCTTCCTAAATTAGAATGACCACATGACCTTCTGATGGATGATTTGTAACATTGTATTAATAACTCACAAAACGATTTTACCTTGCTTGGGGTGAAAATCGTGTCTTAGGTTTAGCGCTTTTGCAAGATATGTAAAACATCTACCAACAGCGAAGTGTGTTGAGGGCATGAGCAGTGTTAAAAACAAAAATTTGCGTGGGAGGACCGTTGCTGTGAAGACCGGTTCTAGAAAATTCGCTGTGTGTGCTTGTCCCATCTTGTCCAATTAAGGCAACTCTCTTATTTCTAAAATGTAGATACTCCAAAATAAGCTGTAAAATTCATGCTCCTTGCTACATTTCTAACACACATTATTTTTAACAAACTAAATTATACTATTCACTCTTTGATAAATTACCACAGCCAGAAATTCTTAAACTCCTTAGATGATTTACATTAAACACACACATTTAATGTAGGCCAATCATACCAATTTGCCCGATAAATATTTTCAAATTCCATCCTCTTTAAATCACATAATATTTATTATTCATTATATTTATTATCCCTTATCCGAGAACCGCACTTCCCCTAAATTATGTCCTGGCTTAGAGCGCTCTACTCTTTGCATCATAATTGAGGATTTAATTTTTAAAATGGCGAATCTCCAAGAAATAAAATTTTTACTAACAGAAAGTACTGAAGTGCAGTCATTTTCTTCGAGATGGGATTCAACAGCTTTTGTAAACTGTTTGATATATAAGACACGCCATTTCTTACACAATATTTGGCAGCATGATGGAGAAGATCTTTATGAGTATATAAATTCATAAGAATAGAAAAGAAACGGAAATACAAATACGTCACTTAAGAAATAAACTTTTGAATCGTGCCCATTGCGGACCTGGATAGCCGAGGTGGCTAAGATCGATAACTGACTCAGAACTTCAGTCCGAGGGATCACGGGTTTGAGTCCCGCCTTCGGCGTGGTTGTTTGTCTCGTGTCTCCCATGTGTGTGTTGTCGTGGAGAGCCTGGTGTTCTGTTGTCCCCACATCAGAGGAGCCTGCAAGTGTCTTAGTGTCTAGTGTACGGTCAAATATGCGCCCCCATCGAAACGTAAAGGGCTTTCGGCTGGATAAGACCCCAAGTAAAAAAGAAAGAAATCTAAAAAAAAATTGTGCCCAGTGTGCAGGGCGCGGTGGCCCACTGTGCGGCGTCGGGTGCACGGGGGTTCGGGAGTGGGGGCGGGCCCGCCGCGGCGCGTGACCGGGTCAAGGCTGCCGGGAGTCGACGGTTCCCGCGCCGCGCCGCGCACCGCTCGCTCCAGCTGGGCCCGAAGTGCGTGTCCCCGCGCTCCGGCCGCAGCAGCCACAGCTCACCGCTTTCCCCACAAGCTGCTCGCGGGCCGCTCCCGTACGCCTGGCGGCTCCTTGCTCTGTCGCTCCCACTCGCAACGGCCGTGGACACGTTTTCATTCGAACTTCACAATATTAGAACTGTTCGAAAGTCGAATTAACCAACAAACACGCTTTAAAACACATATCTCTGATTTATTACACCGTCATACTTTCAACTAATAACCGTTTTACTATAACGTTTGCGTTTTACCGTGTGAACGATTTTTGCTTGAATATCGCGACTCAAGGGTGCATATGAGTCTATAAGCATAATGTTATTTACAACAATGAAGCTTCCTTGTTCTTTCATAAAAAGTAATCACGACTTTTTCCAGCAGCTGAATGGTTCGAACATCGCTCAATAAGCGTAAGGTTGTAAGATTGCAGACAATATTCTTGCGAAATGATTTAAAAGAATTTAAATCTGAACCAAAAATATCAAAATAGGACATGCCAAAAGTTCAACATAATTTTAGTTTTTAATCTGACTTACAGGGGGCAAAAGTTCGTTAATGTGATGTCAAATTAAACACAAGTCACTGTAATTCGAGTTGATCAATCTGAGTGTCTGTTGATTGACAGTATCTGGCGTGGGAGTCCAGTATTCTTATTTGCTTGTTAATAACAATCATATTCAGTTTTACTAGTAATTAGGGTATAGAAATTATACCAAGAGATCTCATGGTTCATCAGAGCACCATGGGTCATAATGCGAGTTTAGTATACCAAGTGGGAACGTCAGCACTTCTGGGGACCGCTCACATTCTGCATAGGTATGTCCGAGATTTCTAGGTTCTCAGATTTGACCCGAAACAATAAAACTAAGAAATAGTCAAAAGGAAGAGAATTAGAGGATAATAATACATAGTCTAGTTTATTACGTCAAAAAAAGCGATTGACACTGAGTTTGATATTCAAGGACGAGTAAACCGCAATGTCCAGAATCAAAGAAAGGGCCATGTCAGCATTCGCTGTGAAGGTCGGATTATCTTACCGAGTGCAGGGCCGAGAAGCTGAGCACGATCGAGAACTCCACTGATGTGAGCACTCAACTGAGTACAATCGTGTGATTTGACCAAGCCAGTGGGTAGAAGCGTGTCCTATTTTCTCGGCTGAATGAGTTTCTTCTTCATCACCACACTCTGGTGGTTATTCCCCTCCTCTTTTACTCGAACAGTCAGATGATTGAAGTCAGAAGAGTGTTAATGAAGCGATCGCTTATTATTTTATTGTACAATATGTATTTTTACATTGTTTTAAAATATATCCAAAAGGCCCAATCAAACGTTAAAGTTGACGTTCGTAAAAGAATAGAGAACACACAAGAGTTAGAGGAATTTTAAAATATAGCAGCGTAAAAAGAGAAAATTTTTAGAAGTTCTCTTTCTTTCTACTGTTTAAATTACAAATAGCATCCTGCAAAACACGGTCGCTTTTTAAAAACAAGGATAAAACGGTTTAAGTCTAGGACTGAAAAGATCTTCATTCCCGGAGATTTTCACTTGCAAATTGTGTAAACAGCATTTCAGATCCTCTCCCATCGTCTGCGACGCAACGTAACAGTAAACGGCACCTCTACATGCGAGAAACGAGAGTAATCTGGTAATGACTTCTTTCTTCTACAAAACAAAACCTTTACAAAAAATAGTAAATGCAGTTTACCACCCGACCCTCCCTTTGGACTGTTTTCAGAGACGTGTCACTTTGGGAAAAAAAGTTGTGAATCAATATTCTTCAGATATCATGTTGTTGGCATACACCTGAATAGACCAATGAAGGATATAGTCAAAAACTCAATTTTCATTTATATATGAGAGCTCAACCTTCAATTATATATGAGCGCAGTTATACACAATGAGCTGCCCGTGAAGGCTGTCACAATCTGCATTACAGAACTCTTCTTTCAGCAGATGGCAGGATGGCACTTGACTGATATTCAAGGTTTCACTTTGATTTACATTTGTCAACGAAATATTAAACGAGGTGAAACTCAAAACTCAATTACGGTAGCTGATGATTCTCTCTCATTGGCCTCTTCACAAGCTCATGAAATCTACCTCTTCCACGAGTCAATTTCAGTTCCTGTTTCCTTGCCGCTCACCTGTTCGACCACACAGCGCCCAAGCGTTGACACCGAAAGCTGCGCAGAGCGCCTGCCGAAGGTAAGCCGAGTCGGCCGAGCTGTTCGGGCGCCGTCTTTTGTCCGCCGACCGCAGGCGCGGAGGGTGTGGCGCCGCTGATGTAACAGCGGCGGAGCGGCGCGCGGTGGCCACAACCTGTGGTTTCGGCGCAAGGTCGCATTTCGCCGGGACCCCCCGGCGCCGCCGACACAAAGTCCTGCTGGTCCAACAGACTCCGAAGAGTTTGGTGCATCGAGTAATTGAAAATTTACGGCCACACCCGCCACCGCCGCCATCTCCGTTGCTACTGCTGTTGTTAATGATGATGATGATTAGGGGGTGGATTTTAATTTCTTTTTCACTTTCGAACAATGTCTTTTAGTTCAGTGAGAGCGTAGGCTGTGTAGTGAGAGTGTAGGCGTGCCCTGAGGAAGGTCGCAGAATGGCGACCGAAACGTCGGCACCTTTGCCATGGACGCGGCGTCACCCGGACAGCCTAGTAAATTCTTTTAGTTTAGTTTATTTTATGGCAAAAGGAAATAAACTATTTTTTTAAACTTTTTTTGCATTTTTCGTCAATTTCGACTAATAAGTCATTTGTTACCTTTCAACACTATTTTTAATGCATGTTTTGCTGAGTTCATCAATTCTAATAGTACGTGCTTCAAAATTAATCTTACGACATGCAACAAATTTTTCCACATGATTCCTGAGTAACGTATTCTTTTTCTGCGGTCAGAAATTGTAATGTCTGTCGTGCGTAGTATGTAATCCACGTTTTCTATTCACCAATCAGCGCCATTGACGGTTTAACCGATTTCCCGCTAACTAAAGATAGAGATTTCCTAGTAAAGAACAGTCAAAATCAAAAGTTTGCAATCTGACTTCCCTTGAACAAAAGAAAGAAGCCTTAATTAGATCAGCTAGCTGCTTGAGTTGTTCATCTGAACAGGATTTGCTCAATTTCTTTTTGTCATTTTTATTTGTTTTTACGGCATTTACAAACATTTCAAGAGCATTTTGTTGATCATGTTTGGCGATGTTTTAGGTCAATAAAATCAACCCCTAATTATGATAATGCTGATTCGGTCCCCGAGTCTACGACCCTTTTCGGGGCAGATGATCAGTGTAGTGGTTTCCCATTGCCTTCCACGGCGTAGATGATAATGATAATACACGATCATGAGAAAATGGAAGATGATAAAAGATGAATGAAATGATGTTTCAGATGTGATTCGTTGTGGTGCGGCACATCGCTACACAATTTTCAAATTAGAAATGATTCTGATTTCAATATTTTAACTTTCTGGGTAATATTTTTGAAGTTAAATATTGTCCATTCTTCTCTTGGTGCAGAAAAATAAAACATTTTCATTGTCATGGTCTTCAGGGAAATATTACGTAAATAATATTTTGACTGAACTAAACTTCCGGACACACAACCATCCATACCCCGGCCAGGATTCGAACACGCGACCTTTCATACACGAGTCAGCTAGAGCTCTTCAGCCTTAGCAACACGGGCTATCCAAGGAGGAGAACTTGAAAAAGTTTGAAAAGAAAAACCTTTATGATTATGATTTGATACCATGCAAGACAAACTTACAATAAAATACCGGTATTTCCAAATCAGGTACCACATGGGTTGTGAAGGAAAAGTTACCACCGTGAGCTTAAAAATTGCGTTACGGTAGGTAAGCCAAGGTCGTTCGCTTTCTAGGCTTTGCGGGCACTGCGTCCATAGCGACGACAGCGGGATTTAGAAGTAAGCGTTGAACAAAATCCGGAGTATCGGTTCATTACAGGATACTGGGACAATGACAGTCATCTTGAGAAGTCAGTTGACAGTTATTGCCCAGAAAACGATATTAAGTCCCATTTCCACTACGAACGCAAAGAAATTCATCAAAAAAGAATATATCAGTCACGATGAAATTGTCATTTGAGAGTAAAATTAAACCTACTGTATCGAGAGGACCTTGCATTTATAATCACATTTACTTAAGAGTGAAATAACTTCATTGACTTCCTACATGTAGATTAGGATGCTTAACAAACAAAAGACTTCGTGAAAAGATCTGTTCGCCCATAACACAAACTAATTAATTTATAGAGACTTGTTAAATTATTTCAAATCATTGCTATATACAAAAGAATTATTTAATAAAATATAATACAAAATGAAAGAAGCAAAGAAATTGCAGATCAAACATGTTCCTGCCTCATAAAGACTTTAAAAAGAAAATAATACTGGAATCAGTAATAAATAGTAAAGAATACAAAGATATTTCAAATCTATTTAGTGTGATAGGAAATATCAGTCAAACATATTACCATATCAAGCAACGTGATATTTCGAGCGCCCCTTGTTCTTAGTTTTCCTGCTTCATCTGCCACGTGTTTCCAGTTTCCGTATTTAAAACGGAAATGAGAACGCTAAAAGAAGTCGCCCGTGCTAATAGTACCGCGAACTTCCCAGACGGAACAGTAGCTCGTGCGGGCGTAGTTTTACGTGCCTGCTGAGGGTAGTAAAGAGGATGGGGTAGTTTTACACAATCTCCTATACACTTCTCTTTTGTTTTCAAATTAATGTGCACTAAATGACATTAAGTGCGGAATAAAAGTGTAGACTTGTGTAAAAACAAAAAAAAATGTTTATCTTAATAGAAAATAATTGAAATAAGTGGCCTAAATATGCCATCACCATACTTAACTTTTCAAGAAAAAAACAACCAAAATATATTTAGTCCTTTAAGTGGATTGCTCGGACAAACCGAAAGAAAAAAATATTGTACGAAAAATTGAATGTTTTATAACATTGAAATAATCATATGAATTTATAAAAACTATTTAGTTTGAAATCAGAATCATTCACTTAAATTCTGTTTATATAAAAGGATTCTTCTGATATTTGTCACCATTTCGTGAATTACAAAAACACCAACATCAGCATATTGCTCGTGTCATTTGTTCTCATGATGTGATTCCGGTCGTTGTGGCATAACAGGACATGCTGTGGCAATGATAGTGCGTGTCGCCTGAACAAACTTCATTTGTTTGGCCTCTTTTGTTAACAAAGAATGTTTCGCATCCTCTGTTGCATTCAGTGTTACAAACTAATCTTACTGGAGAAGCTATGGAAAGGCGATACCACACACAATACTACTACAGAAACAAACATTTTGGAGGAACTTGAATCAGTCAGTTTGAACTGGTTAGGCTGAACTGTCGTCCAACAAACATGTAGAGGGCATCTGCTGCTCACTCTATTCTTCAGTCTTTTGTTATCAATATTTATCTTTGCATTCCACTTCAGGGAGGTCTTTTTGTTACGAAGTATATCTAATCAGGACATTTGCATATGCTACATTTATATCTTCAGAACTTTGGAAAACGTAAGTTGTATCATCTTCACTGGCAGTTCTTGGACAAATTTCCAGTAAAATTTCGGAGATACAAAAAGCAGCGTGACAACCATCTTTTGAAGATCAAAGGCCATCTTATTTTGCACAATTATTAAGTATTAAACGATTTATTACATTGGTAGGGTGACAGAACTTGAAAATATCAAAATTGATCACGTGAGAAAATTCGCAAATATTCAAGATTATTTGTCGCGTAACCAAAAAAACGAGTGAGAGGGCAAGTGATTTGAAATTACTTCAGAAAATTACGGACATCTTCTCTTATTTTAAAAAATTGTATGAATAACTATCCGGATATAAGGGGGAAATAAACGATAAAACGAAATAAACGAATTATGAACGATAAACGAGCAATAAATATGATCTAAAGCACAAAATGCAACTTTATTAATGATAAAATGCTTGTAATGCATAGCTGAACCTGACAGAAAATCCTACAAAGCTGACACAGAGAATTAAAAAAAAGGAATATTTGGAGAGAAGAACCTCCAGCTCAGTGGTACGTGCTTTACAATAACGCGTATGTCCACTCTAAGATCAAAGAGGAAACTCTATATAGCCACTTGAAATATATATAAGAATATAAAGTAATTTTTAAATAAATTATATTACTTTCATTTCTGTCTAAAGTCTATATCTGGCAGACTTTTTAAAATTCATGTATCCTAGCTGTTCCCTTCATTCACTTGAAGTGTTTCGTCCTTCATTATTCACAATTTTTGTCTACACTGACTCATGGAAGTTCAGTTCGGGCCAACGTAGACCCTACTAACTCTATGGGAGATTCAAAAACGGTTGAGAATATTCAAGTCGGTCTCTAATGGATGCTTGAAGCTCTTGCCCCAAGGCTAGTTTCAAACGAGGTCTAGTTCGTTTGTTACGACACCGAGCACCTCCTCTGAAGCGTGAATGACGAGGCTCGGCGCCTGGCAACCGCCGGCAGGCAGTTCTAACCGTACACGCATCACAACCAGCGCGGAGCAGATCACCGAGGGACAAGGGACCACGATACCAACTTACGAGTGGTGGTTCGGGAGTGTTCGGAGTATTACGATCAAGTCCGAAGTAGTAAATGGTTTTGAAACTTTTTTTCCTTTTTCGCCGACTACATAATTACGTAGTAAAAGGAAAGTATTGTAATTCTGCAGCGGAAAGGGGCGATTCATTATTTGAGAAACTTGAATTGTGAGACCCTGGTAACTAAAAAAAATATGTATTGTTGTTATATGTAGTAAATTACGGCCTCTAACATGTTTTCAAGTCAGAGTACACGTTTCGAGAGTCCTTGATACCCCAAAAAATTGTCCACGGCAAAACGTCCGTCAGTCAACGCAAAGAACTAAATCGTACAGACGATTTTCTCGAAAATTAATATTCCTCGGTCGATCTTGTCGACCTCAAGGCCCTGCGAATATAAAACGTATATTTTGATTTTTGAGGATTCTTTTTATGTAGCTTTAACATTTTTAAAATGTTCTAAAAAAAGGATCCAAATGTTTTCTCAAGTGTTAAAAGCCTATCCATTGTTCTGGATATAAAATGTTTGAAATACTGGAAGTTATAAAATTTTATCAATAATCGACCTAAAACAAATTGCGTACACATATTTTTGAAACAAATAAATTAAGATATGAAACTGTTCTAATTTTTATTGAAGAACAAAGTAGGTAGCTTTGTCAAAATATTGCATAAGTAAGGATTGCTTTTCTTTGAATAAACGGAATGCAAAGATATAGGGTATAAAGTGTCAAATACAGTTAAGCGATCTTAGAATACAAAAACAATTGATGACTCTTCAATGTCTGATAGCTCGCAAGAAAAGTTATGTTTAATCCACAACACTCAGAGTAAAAGCCACAAAAAATACATCTTTCTTTAAAATTTTTACCTTGACGAATTTCAACCATATCAATATGTTGCACTATTGATGAATTGTCGAAAGTGAAAGGATTTTTCAATGTTACTGCACTCGTTCATTACTTCAACCTTGTGTGGTGGGCAGAAGGTCGGCTTGAAGGCGTGATATTTTTAAATCAAATGATACTGATGCAAATATAAAATTGATAAATTGTGTATTGGCGGCAATACCATCTTCCGACAAGACAAACGTCAGTTGGTAGGTTGTTCACCAATAGCCGGGTCCCCCAGGGACCTAATACAAATATGAAAATAAAGAAGGAAAGGAGAAGAAAAGAAGAAATAGGACAGAAAAAAATAAGATGAAAAAGAACTATTTATCCGCAAGTGTGGTTATGTGGAATACAATTTTTATTTCCTATTTATCATCAATTTCTTTTTTACAAGCCGTTTCTATTTTAAAAACAGGTGATTGAAGCCTCCAAAAAGACCTCTCTACTTTCGTCTTGGGACACAACGAATAGCTGTGCGGGGGCGAGATTCAGCGTCCAACCAGAAGAAAGAGCATCGCACCACGTCCTTGCGCTCGGCGCTGCGACCTTCTGATAGGCATCTCCCGCCAAGCGCAGCTCGGGGACTCCTATCTTCTCCTGTCGCGGGGCGGAGAGACAGAGGCGCGGCGCGTGTGAGGACTCGACGGCCCCATAAACACTTCACCGCGTCGAGTGCAGGCGACACGCCTGCCGAGTGCGAATGCGGAACCTTGAACACGCCGCGACGCAACGAACGCGCGTGATATCAGCGGTTTTAAGCATTTTTTTAAAAAAATGCAACTCATTTAGAGTGTTAAGTTTCAAGACACGCCCAGTGTCTTTTATAGTGTTCTAAAACAAAGATGGGGCAAGTTGACGTCGTTTATAAAAATGTTGTTGCAGGCGATGTCTCGTTGCGGTAGTACTCTTTCAATGCCAACAACTCACCACGGGTGAAGGCAGTTTTCGGAGGCAAACAAAGAGTTCGCAGGATGTTTAAGGAAGAAGGATATTTGGTTGCCTGACTACACATGTGCGCAGAACACGGGAGAGTTCCGTCGAACCGTCAGAGACGGTAGATTCAAGGAAAGGGAGCTTATGATTTCCAAGATGAAAATCTCGAAAACCATGAAAGTGGTGTATTGTAAAAGTGCAAACGTATGGATTTAGTTAAGGACAGGTTGAAACAGGTGAAAATTCTTCATTCGTAAAGTCTTAGGGTAAATTGGAGATTGTTTTGACTGAAAGTGGTCCTCCTGGACGAAGAGAAGATTGCAATGTCTTCCAAGAACAGAGACGCTTTTACAAGTCCTGAGCACGTTCAACGCTATCGTGGTGATGGTAAACAGATTGGAACTCGGTATCGACCCATGAGGAATTCCTTGTACTAGGTCTTTTCCTCGCAGAGTTTGATTGAGATAGCACGTCGCCAACGCGTACCTGAAAGAAACTATTTCAATTACAGTTTTGGAGATACAAGAAGACCTTCTATATATATACAAGTGTTCATAGAATACCGTAATTCCATTTAGTCTCGTAGGTTCCTATATATATATATATATATATATATATATATATATATATATATATATATTATGGTAGGCAGGGTTCGGTCAAACAAAACCACTACTGCTCGGATCTACAAACGCACTGCCGAGCTACGCCTCTTTAAAAGATGCGCGTGACGCTTAATTTAGCTTCCAGTTAGTGATGCGTGGAGCGCCAATAGTATTGTCTACGGGCGCGACATATGCATAATCCAGTAATCGCTTTATTAATCCACAAAATAATCACAAAAATGAGGCGCAGTAGTAAAAATATCAATAGTAATACTATAACATGTTTTTGTTGCATGACATTTTTCCAAACGACCCTCGTCTGGGCCTATTTTGAAGACGTATCAGATCAAAATAATTTCGAATTTGACGTAAATATAATTTAATAATAGAAAACTATTATAAGCGTAGTTAAATTATATAATTTATTCATCTACGAAATATAACAATAATTTTCCAAGTTAATTCACAATAAAGGGAATGGGTTTAAATTAAAAATAAAATGAATTACGTAACAAAAAATACAAAACTAGGTGAAAATGTATTCAATGTATGACGTACGAGTGTGTCGTATGTCTATACCTATTTAATATTTATTAAACATTCTTTTAATGAGTAGACTTAAGTCTTTCATTTGATTTAATTTTACTGATTGACATTCTTATTCTCCATCTCCCTCAAACTATTTGCAGTAGATAAGGTTATCTAGAGAAGTCAGCCTTGTAAAACTATTGCAGACTAATTTTTTGTATACTTTAACACTTTCGAAGATCCACAAACATTACAGTGATTCCGTTACAAGAAGGTTTAAACAGCTATCGCTTGAAGAGTGGAAATGAAAATAGATACATTTCTTGTAATCCAGGTAATAGGGACTTATTGTATCAATTTTTATCAAAGTTGACATATTTTATGAGTTTTCAAAGGGATGTTAAAATTTAAGTTGTAAACCTGGAAGCAGTGTGTCTATGTTCTAAATACGTAGTTGACAAAGTTTTTATAGTACTTGCGTCAGTCATCCATTATTCAATTCGTCCATTCTCAAGAAAGCTATAAGAACGTACACTAATGTGTCTTCAGCAAAGTTTATTAAGCAAACATTATTTATTCTACTCTCATCCTGTTCTATAACTTATTCTAGAGAGCGTAATATTAGCACGACAATGAAATAAAAATTACAGTTGGCAGTAAGATAATGAGCTCAAAACATTGGCGTTTAGTCTAGAACACGACTGAAAGTTCCAATCTTCTCCCCTTGAGAACAATACGCCGCTCCCGTGTTGTAAATTCATTTTCTCGAAAGAAACACGAAGAAAGAGATTGTTTACTTGGTTTATTTTCTTCCTCGTGCCTTTAGAACGCCAACCATCTTGAATTGAGATTCTGCGCGGATTACAAATCATGTGAATTCGCCTTTGATCTCTTTGCGAAAATCCCTCACGGAGCGTTCCGGTCGCCAACAAACGGTTGCGGGGCAACCAGGCAAAAAGACGCTCAATAGGAGAGCGAGAACAATCGAAAGAAGAACAATCGAGAAGACGACGCGGTGGTGAAGTAGGGGAGGGGGAGGGGGGGCGTGGCGTGCAAGAAGCAAGCCTCACAGCCCCCGTTCGTTCAATTAATAACGGCTAACCCGGCAATTAATTAACTGTATTGTGAACGAACTACTCGATCGCTGCGTCTCTGTTCTGCGCGGTGGAGGAGTAAAGCAGGCTGGGGTTGCTATGCGTTGGGTAGGGTTGGCTGTTGAGTCGATTTTTTGTGTGTTTCTGCCCAGCTCTTTGCAGACATTGAGTGTTGATTGAGTTTCATCAACACTGACACGCATCTGTAGAGTGCAAGTGCACCATGCAAAGAAAATTATTACATGTTCGGGACGTAAAATGTTTATTATTTGATTCACCATGAAGATAATAAGAGAAGCGAATTAGAAACTATTCCATTGGAATACCAGTAGAAGTTAGAATAGTAAATTATTAGGTAGAATGATAGGAACAATTTTATAGATAGCTTGAGCAGATTAAAATTACATTTGAGACATATTGCAGCACTGTGAAAAAAGTTTCTTGTTATAACATTAGATACTGATTTTCTTGAATGAAAACTAAGTGCTGACTTTAATTGCACTCCCATAATGTAATGGCACATTCTTTCCTTGTAATGAATTAATGAATGCTCCAAAACAACAACAAAAAATATCCTCGAGTCTCGTTACAAAAAATGTACACTGTAGTTTATTCTCAATATATTATTCTTTCTGACAGAAAAAATTGGATGATTATATTATTTTCATCTTTGAAGCATGGCGCAACAATGTCCTTCCTTACAACTGCCACAAAATATTTCAACTCTTCCTAAAACATTCTCAATTACGCTATTGGACACGTGAAGTTTTCTTTTAACAACGACATACGTGTACCTTTGCCTTTAGAGATAATTATATTTGAAGAGCATACACAAGACCCATAACTATAAGACTGAACAGGGGGGAAGTTGGTTGAACGGCTTTTAATCTCTAGACGAACAAAATCCATTCTCATTACAATATTGTTATTTTACCGAGGAAAGAGATTATATCAATATTACTATGAACATTAGTGGCTAATAATGAATGATTCTGAAGTAAAATGTCAGCCAAGGAAGTATTACTTAACAGAAAATGAAGAAACAATAGTTTTGTCTGTGACGTTTCACTCCTGTAGCAGAAAGTTGAAACACACGACCTAAAACACGTGGCTTGCATGTTGCAACTTGTTAACAACACGGCGACAAAAACAGATTGATTGTGGAAAGTATGTGTGTATGCGTGTATTATTATCACTATAATCATTATTATTATTATTATTATTATTATTATTATTATTATTATTATTGTATTTTAAATATACTTCCATTATACAAATAATGGAAATCGGAGATAGATACGTATGCATTTTCATGTTGAAACGGGTAGAACGGTAAGGCTAGAAAACGATAGCGGAATTAAATTGAAGGACTTCTTTATTAGTATTCATTATACACCAGCGTATTGCTGTCAGGCAACATCACCATCTACGTCTCTTTCGGCGGTAGAACTCTCTACGTCATTCAAACATGCAAATGAGACCGTGCCAAGGCCCAGCAAGTACGTACTATGCCTCACAAATTCTACTTTTTTAAGACTCGCAATTTTATTTTAAACGAGGCAAATCCAGGAAATAAATTACCCCAGGTCGTCAATAAAACAAAAACACATTTTCATGCAAAAAATCTTTTATTGTAGCAGACACTACACTATTTATTCATGCAATCACCGCCAATACTAAATAATTTGTCATTCCATGGGATCACCATTTCTATTGTGTGTCATAGAAGTCTACCGCCAGGAATAGGTGACGGTGTTTGTTAGTATCGTTGGTCGTGAATGTGCACTACTGAAGAATTTGCGGAGGACCATTCACACAAGTGACGCAAGATGTCCAGTGCAGGTGTATTCCTGTATGATAAGTGATAACTCTTGACCACACATGGCTCGACTCATGACTGATCTGCAGCAGTTTCGATGGGAAATGCTTCATCAACCACCCCAGAGTCCGAGACTGGCCTTCGAGTAGTTCCATATTTTTGTACACTTCAATAAATTTGTTTGTCTGGATAAATTTACTTACACCACAGTGACAGATAGTTGCAGGTAGTTTTTGATCACTAGTATCTATCCCAGGCGGCAGACTTCTACGACAGAGGGATACAAATGTTGATCCCACGATATGGCAAATGTTTCAATACTAGTGGTGATTATGTGGAAGAAGAGTGCAAAATTTGCTACATCTGCTACAATAAAGTTTTCCCACGAAACCGTATTTTCTTTTAGTTAATGACGATACGCCCTGTTATTTTGAAATCACAGACAATCAAATGCCACTGAGTGCGATGGCTCTGACCAACAAGTGTTGCTTCTATTGTGTTCCGGACTAAAAGGTCCTAACTACGGCGAATTTTCGGCGGCGGCGGCGTCTGGGCGGCGGCGGCGCCTAGGAAAGAATTCTAACGACCGGTTT
This sequence comes from Gryllus bimaculatus, assembly GCA_017312745.1. NCBI lineage: Eukaryota > Metazoa > Arthropoda > Insecta > Orthoptera > Gryllidae > Gryllus > Gryllus bimaculatus. The sequence goes on from BOPP01000080.1 coordinate 1,930,976, forward strand.
CTCTGATCTGTAGCTTTCCTTGGTGTCTCCAATCAATACCAGGCGAATGCCGGAGCAGTACCTTAACCAACGGGACTCGAACCGCACACGGTATTTCTTCTCTCATTCTTTCCCCCCTCTCTCCACCACACGCACACGCGCACACACGATATGAACATGCACTCTTCTACCACACATTTTGGGAGGCCACACATTACTACCACACATTTTGGGACGATGTCTCGTTGGGAAAGTTACCCGGAGAGAGATATCCTTCGATAGGGAACTCGATGCCACATCTCGTGTTCTGGTGGAGGAGAAACCTTGCCATCTTCCGAGTTGTCAAACGCACAACACATACGGGACTAATGACCGAGGCTGTTGACGGGCGTTAATTAAAATATATATATATATACATATATATATATACATATATATATATATATATATATATATATATATATATATATATATATATATATATATATTTAAATTTTTCGAAGATATCGTTTATGTGAGTATTGCACTCTGAAATTAACCACAATAGCGATTAACAATACATCTTTATGCCCCAATCACGGTGTATAAAATAAGTTATTTTTTTTCCAACCAGTTTTTCTGATTACATCTCTCTTCTGACTTTCGTAAGCAACGATATCAGAAATAGGACAAAACTGCCAATAATTGATTTTAGTGCCGTAAGTGTAGTGCATGTTTTATAGCGGGGAGGGGGGAGATTATCTTCCCTCGCAGGATGCGCAAATCTGCCGCTGACCTACGACAACTTAGGGAATTTTTCCTAGCCAGGTATCTTCCACATGCTCGATACAATTCGAGCGGAGACAAGCTCTAAGCTTCCGATCGGTTACCCGACGTGTGTTGTAGCGTCGTGCATGTTAGTGTGTATGTAAAGAAGGGGTGACTATAGGACAAAGAAGGAGAAGGAACGATCGCGCGCAATTCTTAGCTCGTTTGTTAAGGTACGGCTCTGGCATTACCCTGGTGTTAATCAAAGAAACAACGAAAATCCCTATCTGAGCAGGCGGCCGCTAGAATTCTCTTCCAGACAGCAAATGAACTCGGTCTAGCTAGCTAGTGTCAAAAATTTTACCACAGTGGGCATTCGAAAGCTAGGGTTTCCCGGTCAGAGGCACTGCAGTGGTATCAGTTCATCTCCTAAGACACCTTTGACAGAGAAAGTGCGAATAATATTAATATAATAAATATTTGTTGGATTCCGATAGTCTGTTGAAAAAAATTCATTTGTAGAATAGTTTAGGCCAATATCATTCGTGCATTTGGAATTTCAAGACAAATTCGCCTGTCGCTTCGCGAGTAGGTAATTTATCAAAAGTTTCCTATGCTCTAGTGACATGACCTGTAATTATTAAAATGTATTCCCTTTCGCAGTCTAGACCGTCTCGTTTAAACCCTCCCTACAAGTGGCGTTTAAACGCCGCATTCGCGCGGGTTCGCGCGTCTGAATCACCACTGCTGCAGCATCAGCGGCGGCGGCGGCCACCTGCAGCGGCCGCGCGGCGCGGGGCTTCCGATGACGTCACTGCCTGGCGCTCGCGCGCGCGCGCGCTGCGTTGTGCGCATGCGCGGCGAAGACGGCGCGCCGGTGAAATGCCCGCAGAGGCCCCACGCGCGCTCAGTGTTGTGCCCGAGGTGCTCGCCTGTGCGCCGCCGCTGCGGGCGTGGAGCGTTGTTCACTACCACGACGACCGCCGCGCGAACCACCTCAGCCGACGACCGCTGCGCGAACCACCCTGCTCGACGACTGCCCCCCGCCGGCGACCGCCTGTTAGACCACTCCGGCCGGCGACCACCTGTTAGACCACCCCGGCTGACAACCGCCACGGGAACAACCCCCGTAGGCGACCACCGCGCGAACCACCCCGGCCGACGACCACCCAACCCCCTCCCCGTCGGTGGCGACGACCACGCATTGGGCAGTGAACGCGTGGTGCCCCCCTGGTCCAGGCGACCGACCCTTTCGCTGGCTCTGTGGCAGAACGGCCTAACGCTGACGACCGACGCTTTCGCCCCCTGCCGACGCCCCGCCGTCGCCTTGCCGCCCGCAGTCGCCGCCTACTCCATGACGGTAGGTGCTCCGAGCCAGTGCTTGTCTGTCGACACCCCTTGCATCACCTCCGAGGTGTGTCTCAGATCAGTGCATTTTTGTTGTGGTTGACGCATCTGTATACGAACGTTTCTACGTTTCCGATATTGCTAACATTTTGAATCATTTCAATCACTTGCCACTCTTATCACCTCACTACGCGTGTGTTATCAGTGCAGTTTGCTAAGTTCTTGCACACCCAAAACAAACAAACATTCAAATTTGGACTTCGCTTTACTAACGCCGCGCCATCTGTAAATCAGGTGGTACCACTCACGGTGTCTTTCTAGCGACGATTACATACACCCGACATGTTTGTAGTCTTTACTTCAAGTCGTTACTCGCCTGATTGAAGACTATTACCGAAGCAGACAACGGCTACCACTAGTGACATTTTTACATTATTATTACTATGTTGTTTCATATTTAATTTTAATTCTGTTTTTACTTTATTTTATTGGAATGTATTTCACATGTTCAATGATTTAATAACTTTCCCTCGTGACCGGCGCTTCATTGTGTCTGTTGTGAGCCATACGAGTGTTTACAAACCACCCTTCTTCGCGAGTTTCTACACCTTTCAATAATTACTAACGTTCACACCTCTACGTTGCTTTCAAAGTGGATCCTCAGGAAGAATGTATCTACCAGGGCTTTTTTTGAGAGTTTTTCAAACATTTATGAGTTGGAAACCTTTTGCCTTCTCCTCTCCTTTAGACACGTCCTAGTCCTTAATGAAAGTGCGACCCCAGTAGAACTGCGGGAAGTTAAACCTGTGCTTTTGTTGTGTGGTTTACGTACTTACTATTCCACAATTTTAAAGTTCGTTTTAAGTATTAGTAATGATTTACGAAGATGAAGTTTATTTTTAAAATATATGATTCATAGGCGCTGGCATATTCCATTATGAAGTGCCTAATGTGACAAATTGTGTTTATTGGTAAGGTTTACATCAGTCAACAGTGTTTTGCTAACGTTTTTGCTAACCTCTTACGTCGTCTATTACATATTACTTCACCTCCACTAAGAATTGCGACAAGTACTTATTTGTCACAAATGCTGGGAAGATTTACATATTAGAAGATCTGTAGATAACAGAATCTAGATGTTGACAATTTTCTTTCTCGTAATTAAATAATCAGTAATTCTTCTAATGTTTATAGTGTTCAGGGATAGATTGAGGAACGTTCAGTGAATTGATGTGGCGCGAAATATTCATTTTTGAAAGAAATTTCCAAACAAAATGAGTTGGGAAAAATTTATTTGAATCTCTCATTATAACCAAGACATTTTTAACGAAATCATGTGAAAAGAAAAGATTTCAGCTTCTTGGCACAAATTTACCTCACAGAATTAACTAAGTCCCGGAGTGAAGATTCTTAACAAGGTATTTTCTAAATTGTTTTGAAAATCCAGTCATGAGAAAATTAATCATTGAGCTGGAAGAAGTCTGTGCCCCTCCTTACTCAACAGAGCAGTACAACCTATATGAGGTAAAATATGATATTGCTTCATAATTGAAGTTTGACACGTTTGAAATCGAATTCTATATATATAAAATCCTCATTTCAATTCAGCACAGACTATGTTGCTTGTGCTGCCTATAAACGTCAAGTGCCAATTTTGTCTGTCCATAAATCAAGCTTTGAGTTGCAGTGGTTGATGGTACTTTAATGAGCATGGTGGCCCTGTCCGAAAGAGGCTATTATAGAGCTGCTTTTCGGAACATCAGGTTCACTCATTAGGCGGAAAATCCTTCAAGTTATTTAGCCCTCCCCACTTTGTATATCTGTTCCGTATCTTCTACTAAAAGGAACGAACTCACAAATGTGCCGCGGTTACAGAATAGTATTGCATTACATTTCTATTTCAGTTCATATTACAATATTGATCTGACAATGTAATAATAATTAAATATATTTTGTTTAATACTTACATATTCATTGGCTGCAATTTTTTGGTAATATTTAATGTAATAACTATTTCCACAATTCTGAAATAAAAATAAAACTTTTTAAATATAATGCATTCATTTTCTTCTCTTATTAACAAGTATTTAAATATTGTATTTAAATAAATGTATTACTGTTAATGTTATTACTGTTTTGAAATATTACTACCAGATGTTATAAATTTGAGGCTATATATTTTCTGTTGTACTCCAAAAATTGTTGTATGCTCTATTAGCACGGAAAGAACGGTTAACATTACCAATGGAATGTTTAATACAGCGATATGATCGAGCAAACACACACACACACGATTACCGGAATAAAACAAACGACACGTCCGACGTCCACTTAGTAGCAGTCGACTTACGTAACCGCAACGCCCTCTCGGCAGACAAAGCTTTACGATAAGAAAGCTATCTACGAATACCCACCACTCGCCACAAAGGTTCCACCGAAGTGTTTTTCTATTCGCATTGTCATGCAAGCAGGGCCTGGCGATGGCATTTTCAAGTAGCTCGTATCCACGATGCCATCGCTTTGATATCGACGTTCCAACGCAAAACAAAACAAAAGCAGTGCGGCCGTGTTTTATTAAGAAGCCCGATCGTCCGGCACAAAGAGCGCGTCTTAAATGTTCTTTTCAATTGACAGATTACGCCGTGCGACCCATCCAACTCGCGAATCGACCGCTGGTTTGAGCGGTCCCACGGGCGTCGGTCGTCAGCTAGCGGAGTTGTTGTCCTTTACAATGGGGAGCTGGTAAGTGGCTTACGTAAGCGGGAATGCAATAGAGAAGATATAGATAATAGACGCGAGTGCATGGCAATGGCCGTGACCGTGAATTAGCGAACTTGTACCCACTAAATGCTTAGCAGGGTCGGCGGAAGGCATGGTAAATGTTTTTGGGAGAAGGCGAGTTCAGTACTCGGGAATTTGATGTTTTTCATTCAAAATGATGACGATTTAAATACTGGCTTTTTAGGTGGCTCAGGGCAGCCACTGCTCTCTGGCCGGGAGGTTGTACGGTTCTAGTTCCGACGAAAGCAGGATTTTCGATACGAGCTTCATAGCTAGGTCGAAACACACACTTCCATGCACTACACTTCCTCACATGTTGGGAGACCAGTCGGGAGCTAATAGCTCGTCCCGGCTCGGGAAGTGCCCCACTGGTGGGAGATACCGGTTGGGGAAAACCCTGCTAGCCGCTGGACCTCACCATCCGCCACCTCCCTTAATAAAAATGTACTACACTTAAGGGAATAAATGTCATTAGAGTTGCCGCGCCCGAAAACACCGAATTAATCAATCGATTTAAATGAAGAATTCTTTATTATTCACTAATGAATGCATTCACATTTTTTATTTGTAAATAATTCCCATTAATTATAAAAAACTTATGAAACTGCTTTAGCGTCTTTTTTGTTCTCATTGTATAACCTTCCTTTATAGAACTGTGTCTCTTCCGCTCTCACAGCCAAAAGCACTTACTTAGACTCAGCAGTGTTAGGTTTGATTTGTGTTTCTCATCTGCTGCCTGCTTGAGATTAAAAAAAGAACAATATTGGGTAATTGTATCGTAATAATATATACTCATTTAGAGCAATGACTCACTCATAGGGAATATAATGAAGCGTCAGTCTCTCCCCTCGAAGCCGACTACATATTTACAGAAATAGACAAATTTACTAATTTTGTTTAGCAAAGGAAGTGTTTATAATATTTGAGTTTAATACGTTGTGAATAACTAAAAATAAATATAAAATTACATTCAGCATAAATTGAAAAAAAATCTTTATATTTATGTAAACATCAAACCTACCGGACTCTGCACCTAGAACCCCATACGAAATATCCCAGTTGCGCCACGGAATAAGAAGGATAAACAGATTTCATTTAAACAAACGCTCTCTTACTGAAATGTTTTGGGGATTTAATTAAAGTTGTTCACACCATGCACTTTTATGATGGCGTAACTAACTTTTCGTCACTCCGAGTGTCAAAAAAGCGGAACGTTATTACATACGAAGAAAAGATGTTGTGTTATAGATAGTTAGCTGTACCCGAGCGAACATTAAGCAGTTTGTAAATCACTGTTTAAAAGTAGAAATAGATGCATTTTGGAACTTCGAACGTTTCTCACAACTCGTTCTACGAAGTGGAGGTACCGTCCAATTATGCAAAACAACGCTCGAAAAGATCTTTGTAAGCAAGTTCTGGTATAACAAGTAAATGGTGTCCCTTTAGGTCTCTTTAAGGATACAAAAACCAAGGTTTAAAGACTCTAAAACGCATCGTTTCCGAGTGACACTCAATGCTAAAATGTGTTGCAACGTAATTTTTTCTTTGGGATGCATATACGGCTGTTTTTTCCTTATATCATAATCTGGGAATTTTTTTATTTTTTCGTCTCAAATTCGTTTGATGCAGGCCTGGGGGTAATTCCGAACCCATCAGTAGCACACACGATGTTATGTATCGAAGGGTTATTATAAGTAGTCTCTTACAAAATAACATTTGTTCTTTTCGTATTATATTCAGAGGAAAATAATTTGTAGTAGTAAATAACATGTAACGTTAGCTATGGTAAGTATAGGTATATAAGTGGTAGAATAATTTCAATTCAAAGATCAGATATTTATTTCTAGGTATATTTGTATACCTATTCGCATATTGATTAAATTTCTTCCCACGAAGCGTTCTTTTTTGCCTTATGAGTCATACGCGTAGTTTTGTCATCCCAACATCAGAGAAACCATGTTCCCGTCGGCATCGTGTTACGTAAGCAGAAATGCAGCAGAGGAGATACAGATATCGGGCGGCAGCTCGTGGCGTTGGCCGTGACCGTGGCCGGGCGATATGTGCGCCCACGGGCGGCCGAGGCGGCTCAGGGGAAGCTCGGCGCCGCTTCCTCGTCCCACGGAACGAGCACGCCGAGGAAAGTACGCATTTTCCCCGAGCACGCGTGGCAACGCGTGTTTGTTTAATTTTGTGACGTCACGACAATCGGAACGTGCCGGAAGCAGCAAGAGGGTCCAGGCCTCACATCGTAGATTCCCTCACCCAGCAGACGCGGCAACAGCTACGAGAATGCGCAGCTTCAGTGAATTGCGTCATTAGTATTCAGTGCCTGAGCTTACTAGTCATTTAATGTCTGCCGGAGGAGAAAGGTCAAACGAACTTCGTGTCGAATATTTCTTGGTTGCTTTATACACAAATGCGCTTCCTCTCTCCCGCAAGAGTTGTTCGCTGATTAATGAAAATATTGTTAAATTGTCATATTGTGTCGTAGTACAAGTATCTACAAAACGAATATGACTTCACCTGTCAGTCAATGTATTCTAATTTTTTTAATGTATTCTAATTTTTTGTTTTTTACAAAAATTGAAAGGATGTAATAGTAAATATTAATGTAATGTTTAGTTGTCGCTCCAAGATATTTTCCTGCGTTGTTTAACTTTTTTTTATTTATGTTAAAATCAAAACTGTCCAAAGCATATAGCTCGAAACACAAAATGAACTTCGAGAACTATAAAATTTCGAATCTAACCATCACAGGTGGAGAAAGTTTTACAGGTTCACTTTTCGAAAGATAACTAGTAAGTGGTAGCTAAATGGTTCTCTGATAATCTAATGTTGACCCACACAAAGATAGCACCTGGACCAGAATGCTGCCCGGAAAGTCGGTTACGATTCAACGCCCAATATGGATGTTAGCGAGGTCAGCTGGTCCGAATAGTAGACCGCCCATTTACGTATATTCATTCTCCTCCTTGGACTTGACATCAGCCAATGGTATGGACTGCTGATCGGATGAAACCAGCACTGGCAGATAATTGATGGAAGACTAGATCTTCAACCCCCACGTGGTTTTATCGAGATGGCTACTGGTATTGGAGAGGAAGATAAATGTAAACCATACCTTAATCCAGAAAATCATTTATCAATTTTAATTTTTCGGTGTTACAATACCAGCTAAATAATTGGATCGATGTCGACTATTTTCTGGGTGATTAATCTACCGGGAAATTGGCCGGGAAATTGCAAAGGTCCTTTTCCATGGCCTCCTTTGTTTAATTCCCATACGTTGGGACAGACTACAAACAAAAGACCACAAATCGCGCGCGCTCTTTCCTTCCCAATACAGATAACCCACAGAGTCACATCATGAGAACCCACAGCTGGGCTGATCTGTGGCTGATCAGATGGGCGGATCTGTTCATTAAGAAAATATCTCATCAGAAGTGATTCGACTAGTTGCGATTCTTCCGAGACACTCGTACGCGTGTTGTGTTTTGGATAGTAAAGATAATAAAACTAAAGATGTGCTATAATATGGCACATAACTTGCTTGATGGAACGTGTTGTAAAATGTTAATTCTTTTACAAATTATAAGCTTCTTCATGAAAATTGTATGAAACACTATACACTACAGATGTCTATTGTCAAGTTAACTAAAGCCATCTTTATAATTAGCAATGACTTTTTTGTAGCATACATGGCCTTCGCAACAATTCATTGACTTAGCAATAATGGACGTTTTTTTAACTTATAATTTCTTTTTCAAATACGTTAATGAACATATTTATCAAAATAAACGAACTTTACAGAAAATGTAGTGTATAATATTTACGGATCTCTTTTATACAAAATGCAAATCGCAGCCTAAAACAACGGGAGGGGGGCAACTATGTTTCTCTACCCATTTGGTGATGAATTTTTCCATTCTTACGGTATTATGTACATCGTATTTATTTTGTTACAAGCACATTTAACGAGCATGTTTTAATGAAATAAATTACTCCAACTCCGGCCACTAATCAACTAGCACAAATCCCTGTCATAACAATAATAAAGCCACTAGTGCTATACGCATGTCCAGTATGAACAAACGTAGCCCCCACAAATGTCAATAAAATTCAATTAATTCAAAACAAATTTATCAGATTAATCACAAATGCGCCCTGGTTCATAAGTAATAAACAACTCCATTCCGAATTAAACATCAATACAATAATAAACCAAATAGCCCATACATCACATAATTTTTACCAAAACCTAACAGACATCCCAGCAGTACTCCATTTCAAACTACCGAACAATCCAACCCACATCCGATTAAAAAATAGATTCCCCATGGTTCCCAATGGTAGATCCCCAATGTATAGATTAAGTTAGCTTAGATATGTTAAATAGAATAAGTCGAAAACACATCTGTAAAGTAATTACACTAAAGGATATATTCCATCAAGAACAAATAAATATGTTTTTCGTATTCCAGAATTATAAAAGAACCTTTTCTGTAGCAAGAAATCGTTCATAGTCGGGCATTTTACGGCCTAAATGATGACGTATTAGATTTTATGCCACGAATTACCGCGTCATCACATAATCAGCCAATCGTAGTGAGAGAATCGGGGGTAAACCTCCGTTTACTCGCACGATGTCAAATACCCGAGTCGTCACAGGGAAGTTGTTTCGCAAAATTATGTTTGATTCTCTTATAAGTGTATAATGCTTATAAAAAAATATAGTATGCAACTCGTTTATAATGTTCTTTTATTACATTACTCGTTCCTAAACTCGCTCGTTTTCAAAACATGTACTCATGCAATAAAGATTAACATTACAAACTAATTGCATAAACTACTATTAAAAAAACAACCATCCACCACGACTTTATCACCCCACCCCGGTGAGCGATCGTTCTTCATCTCCGGTCCCGATAGCTCGAGAGCGCATGCGCGCACCGGCACGTCCCCACGGGCAAACAATCGCCGCCGCGGCCACAAACACACGCGACGCCCCCTCGACCCTCGGCGGACCCTTGGACCGGGCGCCGGACTCGTCCGGGCCGCGCGTCTCCACGGCGACAAGCGGCGGCCGACGCCGCCCCGCCCCTCACGTCACAACGCGTTGCGCTAGGAGCGAGGGCGTGACGGTATCAGCGGCGGATCCGGGCGATCGTTTTGGAGCGGGTCGTCATAGATCTTTGTTTAATGAATAATAATAGTTTATGCAATTTGTTTAAAATTTTAAGCTTTATCGCATGAGTACATGTTTTGAAAACGAGGGAAGTTAGGAGCGAGATTGCAAATATTTACGAATGCTATAAAGCAACATTAAAAACGAGTTGCATACGCCAACATCATTATAAATTTACAAGAGAATCAAACGTAATTTTGCGAAACAACTTTCTTGTGACGTCTTGGGTATTTGACATTAGTACAAGATAACTTTGGTCGGCTGTTACGTTTACCTCAATCTCCCTACGATTCTTTCACTGCGATTGGCTAAATGTGTGATGACTCAATCATTCGTGCCATAAGATCTGATACGTCATCATTTGTGACGTAAAATGCCCGATTATTAACAATTTCTTGCAACAGATTAGGTCGTTTATAATGCTAGAATACAAAATACATATTTGTTACTATGTATGTATTTGGCGCGACAGCCCGTGAACGGGCTCAGGCCTACCGGCGACGTCCCTGCCTCGCGGCCATGGGTTAAGGTGGTACATGTGGTTAGCACGTAGACATCCCCACTCCGTATTCCGGTCTTCTCCACCAGAGAAGTGAATTTTCTCTTCGTCACACAGCAACATATACTGGGACATTGCAAGGAAAACCAACACTATAGACTTGGGTCGACCGGGAATCGAACCCGGGGCCACGTAGTGGAAAGCGAGCACGCTGACTAACTGCTAACCATTAGCTATTTGTTATTATATTGTACATTATTTCTATATTGTATATATAATGCCATGCAATATTATTGTTAAAATATTTTCATAATTCGAGCATAAATAAATATTTAAATCAATTTTACTAAACAGTGGAAGGAAAACGAAAACTCATGGCCTTTTGGGGGTCATAGCCCCCTCTTGGATCCACCAGCGGACTATACCGGAAGTGTCCAACTTCCAAGTCATCAAGGATCATAACTAAAACCTTTAATATGGTTACGAACCATATTTTCATTACTCTGGAGATCCACGCCTGAAATTCCCCTATTGTTGATCTCGGGAGATAGCGTGGCTGCTCTGAAACGGGTGAGCGTGGATCGAACTGTGCGTGATATCAGGCCGGCCATGCATAACGCAATGAAATACATTGGAATGATTTTGAATTTCTGAATTTACTAGAAAAATTTCTTAAATCTAAACTTAACATATTTTTACATTGTTGACCCCGGCAGGGTGTAGAAAGAGGAAGGAAAGATTGCGTGCAGCCGGCCACTAGAATTCTTCTCCAGACAGCGTCTGAATTCAATCACTTTCAGACAAATGTCGAAGCAATACCCCGTGGAATAGATTTGGGAGAGCATTGTAACAAATCTTTCGGTTATTTCCATTCGCATCCTATCCCTCGGTGTCTGTTAAGGAGCCTTGAAACATCAATCAATCTATTTGGGCGCCACATTCGCTCCAATCATTGCATAATGATTTTTACTTCCACAAAGAACGGTGTTATTAATATATTAATACTTCGGTCATATTAATTCGTTACTTTCAACCTACCTGAAAACTTTCATTGAAAAAACTCTCAAGCTTTCTTTGTGCATTTATTAATTGTTTAAACAAATTATTTGTACTTTGGAAGTTTTGAGACATTCAAGACATGATGAGGCCAGGACGACAGATACGAGTAACCCGAGCTGTCACTCACGTCAGAATTTAACCACAACTCATCCGAAGCGGATCTACGTAAGGTTTTTCCTTTTCAGTTCGAAGTACTTTATTCAGATGTAATCATAACTAATAATTAGAGAAAAGCATCTTTTAGTGATTATTGATATTTCGATGTGTATTCTTTCGAAAAATAAGAAAAATTTGAAGTAAAGGCAGAATGGAAGGAGACCATTACCAATGGAAATTTCCGAAAAAATAGTTTCATTAAGTCCATACTTTGGAAAAATTTAAGTTCGAAATGATTCCTTTAATACTTGTTACTTATTTAAAAATAGTTTGAACGATTCATTATTTCTTTCTAGGGCCCTAGTTTCATTCACCTTACATGGACTTTTTAACCCGTCCCGTTTTTTCAGAATAAGCAAATACGCGGCTCTGTGGCCGCAGCCGGGCGGGATGAGCTACCACGAAGAACATATGTCGGCTCTTGCTTTTCTTCGGAATCCGCGTTCGTGGTTGACCGTATCCTGCAGGACTGTAAGTGTAACTGTGATCCACATACGATCCACTGGAGCAGGGCTGCACAACTGGGCAGTCCACTTGTCGTGCTCCGGCCCATCGCTTATCTGCGGGCTGGCAATGTGGCCCGCTGTCCTGCTGTTGGATCGGTGGGCGGGTGGGGAGGGGAAGCAAGATGAAACGTTCGGCAGAGATACGTTCCGTCTGGAAAAAGACGATTGATTGCTTAAGTATTTCGTGTTTCCGGGGTAAGATTTTTCACAGAAGGGGCGGTGTTTCATCCTGTGCCAACCCGGTGAGGTCCGGCGCCGACCTACATGTCGGCTTGCGGAGTTTCCCAATCAGGTATCTCGCACCAGCAGGGCACCGCCCCAGCCGGAACAATCCCGAAAGCTCCAGACTGCTCTCACGCCATGTGACTTTGTGTAATGTATGTGAAGGAGAGGATAGGACAAGGAATAGATAAAAAATATCGCGTGCTATCCATTGCCCGATTGTAAGAATACTTCTCCGGCATTCCGCTGGTGCTGATCGAAGAGTCCAAGGACAACTACTGATCAGAGCAGCCGGTCGCTTTACTTCTCATCCATACAGGGGCTGAATTAGACCCAGCTATCTAGCTATGTCAAAAATCCTGCATCCGCCACTGAGATACCTCAACCTGTAGAGAACGACGTGTGCACGCGAAGCATTGCTGCGGGTGCTCGGGCTCCAATTCTTGCAGTTTAGTAACCCTGCTCGAAAGATAGGTAGGAATATTTGCCCACATAAAATGTAGCTTATCTCCCTGTGCATGTTGTGAAGAGAGATGTATGAGTAATATAGTTATTCAAATAATCGTTCGCCATGTTCTCGCGGAAGTAAGTCGATTCCTTCACGAAGGGCACGATGAGGGATAATATTCAAAATCGGTAACTGATATGTATTTGCAAGTAGTTTTCATTACATAAGAGATAATATTTTCTTATCTATTCTTGCGAAAAACGCTTTTTTGCACCTTTATTCGTAATTCAAATTGTGTGTAATTTATAGTAGGGATCTTGAAACTCTAGGATATGTGCATAGAATAAACGTTTCCTCCCTAGTACGTTACAAACAGTTTTTGGCAGTTTTTGACGTTAAATAAATAAATGTTTTGGTTTACAGTTAAATACAAGACTCCAAAATAATTTTCTTTCGGAAACGGGTACGTGGTTGACCGTATTCTTTTATGTATATGCGGAAACTGGAACCGGCTAATTTTTTTGTGAAACACCTTAAGGTGAAAGGTGTTCCATTAAACCGTTGTCGGCTAATACTGGCGCGTTCGTGTTTCTATTGAATTTGAGACGCATGAACACGGACGGGCAAAAATGTACTAATATGAACGTAATTGGACCCTTACAAAGAAACGAAATTTTACGCTGCGGGACTGGCCCACTGTGCAACAACGGTGGGAGATGCAATGTGGTCGTTGCCCTTCGGAATCTGCAGTCATTATAGAAAATACATTGCTCCTAAAAACGGAGGTATAAAGAAAGTATGTGGGGAATAGCAATGAAATTGCAGACAATATATCTTTTGAGTTTGAATTCCGGAACATCTGGCGATGAGCACGAATCTTATTACATCCTAATTATTGATCTAAAAGTGTGTTATGGAGAAACAAAAATATCTGTTTATCAATACATAAATCGTCCGTCACGTTATTGTGAAGATAGTGAGATTTGAGGCCAGAACAAATCTAGGCCAATTCATAGTCTTTGCTCCTTATCATTAACTGAAACATATGCGACTGATTGCTCAGGTAGATTAAGAAATATTTGCATTCCTCTGGGTCATTAAAATTTATTTGAAGCTGTTTGCAAACCTCATTTATCGTTTCTTACAAATATTCACATCTGAAAAGGTAATGACTTTTTTATGCCAACCTGAAAACTCTTCGTCGTCGCAACGGCATGTGTAGAAGAACACGACGGTGATAAGCTTTAGAGTGTCCTGCCAAAACGTGACCGAGACATTTAAACAGCAATATTCGTTATCGCATAATCACCCTCCCCTGGGTTTATTTTGCCTCTTAAAATTCTTTTACATCCTTAGGCCGATTTTATTCACCAAGAAAGGATATCTTTGAACCGCACATTAAAACAAGATTGGAAAATGCAAGTTTTTTTTCGTTTGTTATTCTGCCCATTTTCATATATCTCGTTCCAACTGAATTCGCATGTTCTGTGTTTACGACACATGACTTTATGCGACAGCAAGGCTCTAAGTAAGAGGCTGACAGCCATTAAATGTTCGCTACGCACGTGTTACATGAAAGAGTGGTTTTCTTTAAGATTCTTAGTATGGAATGAACTATACTACTGTATAAGTTATGTAGTTTTGCGTGAAAACTTTTTTAGTTAAAATATTTAGTTTTTTGCAGTGTTATACGGTAGTATTTTATTTGTTGTTCTCGAGAATTATGTGTACTGGGTTTGAAAAACCATTTTGTGTGATTTTGTTCAGCAGCATTTTTGCGGGTCGATAGTTGCATATGAATACCATTTAAAAACCTGTCGAACAGCAAAAATAAATAATTTGAAAACTTTGAAACAAGCTAACATCCCTACTGAGAAAACATCTTGGAGCACAATTAATATTGGTAACTTGGAAGGTAAAAGGCGAAACCGTGGCTCAGTTTTGCCACTCTTCGGACCATTGACTTTTCTATCAAGTTGTCTCACAAAGAGCTCAGTGAACATGTGTTGGAATCGAGATAACAGTAATGTCATGCATATAGCTTCAAAACCTACATGATGCATTGAACTTGCTAATTAGACAATTAGGCATAATAATATTTACCTAGGAAATGACCTCGATTTTGACTTCGCTGTCCGTTAGTTTGTAAACTTTTGAGAACGTGAAAAGTATATTTCAAAGAATACTTATATAATTTGTGTAAAACAGTATAATGTTTGTCGATATAATGTTTAGAAGTTGTTCTTAAAATTACGCTTATAACTTGCTGAGTCCATAAGGATCTTCTACCAACCTAAATTCGATTGGCCGAAATAATTTCGCAAATGCCACAGCCGTCATGGATAATTTACCACCCAATTTTTAAAAGATTACATCATGTGCAAAGAGTTAATATTAATAAAAAACTACTATAATGAAATTGCATTTTGCAAACATTTTTCACAAATATCCACCAACAGCATTTCATGAACCTCAAATCTTAGTTATTTAATCGGTTGCTAACAATAAGATATTATTAATTTAACAATTAACTAATAATTAACTAATAAACAATTAATTAACAATTAAAGTAACAATTAACTGTCGGATTCAACAAATTGGAACACAAACAATATTTCAAAACCGAACCGTATTTCACACCTAATAAATAGCCCCCAGAAATTTTTAATGAACTGCAACATATTCCAGCTTCACGAAACATTTGCAGTCTGGTTGTATTACTGGTTTCGGACATGGAACAAGACGTTACAAACCGTATAAACCTCCCGATCCCGAGATTCCGCATGGTTGATTAGTGCGAGAGATCGGCCCGGGCTGCAACCGGTTTGGAAATCGAATGAGTGGAAGATTCATCGCTGAGAGCAGATGCTGCCTGGTCGGCGTTCGCCGTGCGCACTCGCGAACTCACGCGATCTTGCGGAGGAAATCTGACACTGCTCACCCACGCACGGAAAGACGTTTTCGTAAACCTGTTTGTGGGACGCAGTAGTGGCACGACTAAAAAAAATTAGGTGTTGAGATAAATGAGTTTGAAGTTTAACTTTGTATTGAAATGCATTATTCTTGCAGTCACATGTCTGTCATTTGTTGGTGGAATACTGTACTGTTAGAGATGCTGCTTTCGCTGCTGGATGCATATTTTCGGAGTTGTGCCACTATTACTGCCATCGAGCGATGTGGACTTAACGCAAACAAAAAGGGAAACGAAAAGTCACTCTTAATGGTCGGCGTCTGTTAAGGATTTAGTTGACCGCCATCTTTGATGAACAATTGAAACAAATGATTTTTAGCTGAAGATGGTGGATGAGTACTTCCAATCCAAGAAAAGTGTTTCTTTTTTATATAATGTTTTCTTATGAGAAGGAAGTATTACGCATAGTTTTGAACTACACACGGCCAGTATCTCAAATGACGGAGTTATTTACAAACCGCGGTTGACGCCTTTATTTGTGATCTTGAACAGTATCAATTATTTGCTCTCTATCGCCCTAATAGCGTTAGTATTAAGGCAATCCCGTCGTAGAATTTGCGAATTACAGGTTCTGTTACCCTAGTCAGTCTTGTAATACCATCATGACCTTACATGACAATACTGATCTATCGCAGCTTCCATTATTCTCTGTTTAATGCTATCAGAAATCTCTTGTCATGATAAGATCGTCAAAGTGTATGTTAGTTTCCTACTCCTATTCCTATTACCTTTCACGTAGCTCTCTAGAGGGATTCTCATTATCTTCTTCTTACCTTAAAATATTTTCTATATTGTTCGTAGGGTGTTTAGCTCTCTGAAACAGTATTGCACTCTGAAACAGTATTTCATTGTGTCCTTCCTATTTAATCCTTTTTGTCTTTGACTCTTTTTTTTTAACATTTCCTCTCCTATTAACTCTATCCATATGATTATTTCCACCTTGAATCAACCTCACATTTCCAAAGCTTCCAGCCATCTTTCGTCAATTTTCTCACTATCCATGAGTCTTCTGTATATAAGTAAACGCTCTAAACGAAGAATTTAACTAGTATTCATAGTATTGCTATAGGAGGGTAGAGGGGTTGTTGAGAATGTTTTCGGAAGGGCAAGAGTAAAATATCAGGCGTTATAACGTAGCTATTTTATTTGTATTTTTCTCCACTGATATATAATGACTGATCTATAAGTTTATTCATCTCTAATCCTTGATCGTTTCTTTCAGAATGTACTATCACGTATGTAACACCATCATTACCAAACAGATATATCCCTCTCTAATCAATATTTTTCAATGTGACCTGAGTCTTCTAAAATATTTTACCAACGCATTAGTGAGGCAAGTGTAAAATGGGCCAGAATATAAAACAAAGAGGAACATCACGTTAACATACGTGATTCGCAAGAAAAATTTATATAAAGGAGGGGGCATTTACTGATAAACAAAACGAAGCCTGAATGCCCTGAATCTCCCTTTTGTCATCGCTGCTCTTGAAAGGAGCGCGGAGCAAGAAATGGCTTTTCAATGGTTCACTGACTCGTTCCTCGGGACAAACGAGCGGGAAGCATATCGTTAAGAAAAGCAAGAAAAAAAAGAACGTAAAATAAATCCCGCGAAGAAATCGACGAAAGACTCCAACAAGACGGCGCAAGAAAGCGCCCGAAGCGAAACGAAGAAACAAAATGCCCCCGAAAGCAGCGCGACCACACAATACCTTCATCGGGAGGCGTTGCGTCAGAAAACGACCAATCCGAAAATAAAAATCTCACGGGAGTCAGAATAAAAAGGTTTACTTTAAAAAGACAACGTAGCGGAGAACATTGTAATGGTATTACGATTCGCATTATAAAAGCGAACGATGGAAAAGAAAATACAAAACGAATACATGGTTCCAGATAAGTCAGAATTTCTCACAAAACGTTCATGGATTTTATTTATTAATTTTTCTTGCATGTACAGAACGTATTTACATTCTTTTCACTCTGCCATATTATGAGTTTAACTTTTCAACGTGTGTAAATTCAAACAAAAATAAAATGACTGTTGAACTTACAGTATATAGCGTTTAAAGTCAAACATTAATTCCCTCGGCTTTCGCATGTTAATCCCAGGGAAACAAGTGCCAAATATGGTAACTCCTTAAATCATGATAAAAATACTACAAATATTCTTTGAAAACAACACTATTATCGTGTACTAAAAGAAGTGACTTCCGTCACCGTTCGGTTCATCAGTAACTAACAGAACTGAACACAACCTCTCATACATGCATCTCGCGGCACACCTATCGAACTTCCAAGCAAATTTCTTCCGAAGAATCCAACTCTCACAATTCAAGCTTGGCAAGAAACCTAATTATCGGTAGAGAATAAAAAGCAATACACTCTAGCTTCATTCCTTAAAATATTTAAAACAACCTCAATACAAATAAAGAGGCTCTCCAAAGTTTCCTTTTCTATCATTAGATTGTACGTTGGAATGCGAATGAACTCAAATCCATCAATACATACATACGTATAATACTTTAAAAACTGTTCTGTATTTAAAAAGCATTAAAAACAAGATGATTGCAATATCAGAGAACTTTAAATCATGTATGTTCAATAATGATACTGTTTATTTGGTAGATATTCGTTCAAAGTACGAAATAGTAAGTATTTGGTGTTTATATTTACATATCTTTCGTGACTTTTTGAAGGTAGTAAAAATATAATAAAACACTTAAAGTTAAATTATATATTTAGAAACAACTTTGATTAACACTAAATCATTCGAAGTTGCGTGACAAGTTATCATGCACAACAAACTAGAAAATGGTAACCCAAAATGGTAAAATTTCCAACAGACGACAATTATTCTAAAAATAGCTGAATCTCAAACAGAAACAAATTACTCACGAAAAGCGTTTCAAACAAACGGATACTGCAGCACACACCGGAAACGTCCTGCCGGAAGCAAGACACTGCGTCGTTGAGAAGTGGGGGGGGGGCACAACTACTTTCCTCATTCCGGAGTTCTCACGAACACGGTGGAAAACCTGTGGAATTTACGTTGACACTTTAAGAGGTCAAAATAAAGGAGTTTCTCCCCCTAATCGGATAGAAAGGCCCCATATTCTTGACTGTAACATACAATGTATCATGTGGCTTCATAAGGTCATGTCGCTGACCAAAGGCCCCGAATCTCGTGAATATAGTAGGCGCTACACAATCAGCTGTTGCTGCAGGTTGCCTTTGTTGAACTCGGTTCTCATTTCCAGTGTTCTTAAGACACCTATGCATTGTGCAAGACGAGAAATATGTGGCTGGTGTCACTAGTTTGACACACTAAAGATAAGCAGGGATTAAGAAATTTAAGAAACTTACTTATCGTCTTATGTTACAATTTTTCTCAGAGTTGATCTGTACAACATGAAAAGTTTTTATCTAAATGGGAAATCTTGGTGGTGAAGGACCTGACTTGTAAGGAATAAATCAAGGCGACATGTGAGAGCTAAGGTTTCCCATAGTTCACGCAAAATTGTACTCCTGCATTTCGAAAATAGACTATTTAATGATCATTTCGTAATAGTGAGAAATAGGATCATTTTTGGATAGTGTTTTCTTTTTATTCTTTGAGGAAATATTAATTAACATTGCATCGCAAGGATTGCTCTAATGTCTAATTATAACTTAGTAACAGTATATAGTTTCGATATAATCGCTTTTCAACCCGTTGAAACGCGATTGAATTGCTTTGACACGAGTTTTATGATAAGAAAGGTTAGCGATGAAAACACAATCAATATTTTATATTAGATATGTTTCTTACAACCATGATTACACAATATTAGACGAATTAATTAAATCAAACATTGAAATAATGTATCTTGACTGCTTCAAAAATGTCCTTCCTGATATTTCAGGATACTGGCAGATTTGGAAAAATTACAATTTTACTGCGGAAATTGCACACATTCAGCGTGTTACTCTGAGTCTTATAAATGAACACTACTACAATGTATAAACATTGAATTGATATCAATTTCGCTTTAAATTTATCTCAGTTATCCCGGATAATTATCTTGTAACAAGTAGCACTTCAACACAGTTTCTATGGCTAACAACTACATGTACAACTGTGTTACCATCATATTCTGAATACGGGTGAAAATAAGGAAACACAACATGAATTCGTTTTGTGGTCGGTTCTGAAGGCTTCCAATTTCCAAATAACACGAGAGTGGTATGCACGAAAGAGCAGAAACATCTGAGGAGAACGTACCTCGCGAGGCACGAGAAGTGGTCTCGAGAAGAATCAACAGGCAAAGATGGACGCTTTGAAAACTTCTCAATTTTTAATGGCATGCATTACGTCATTCTCAATAATTAGTGACTTTGTTTTGTTTGCCTTTCAATTTCGTTGGCATGCAAGAGATGCCCGCAGGGCCCAGAGAATAGCCATACTGTTCGGAGCTTTCAATGAACTTCTTTGAACATTGTAACAGAAATATGAAATTATCATCATCTGTATAAGAAATGAAGCCTTAGTTGTGTTGAGAAGTAACGTGTGACGTTAACAGTCTTCAAAAGCGTTTGTTGATAAAGATCAATTTCTAAAATAAAATTTTAGAAATAGTCACATCCTGAAAAACGGTTACAATCTGCCTTTCGAGTAACGGTAACAACTAGTATGTCACTTCTCATCAAATATCAATCTAAAATGAACACTTCAGGTAACAGGAGATGGAAAATATTTTGTTGCCATGATCGAATTTTCTGGGAAATTAAGACACTGATACCCTTGCTTTCCAATTAGTTCAAAGGAGAATTGTAATATCACAACACATCAATAGGACTTAAGAAAAAATCTGAGTAGAATTGGAACACTATTCAACATTTTTCCACACACTAGATTTTATAAGATTTATCATATAATTTCTATTTAAAAATAACTTGATATCTTGAGACATTAATATTCGTAAGGGGAAATAATTTCGTTAACTTGGAAATTCGTTGTTACATGTGGTCAAAGTTTCAATTTCACTGATAAATTACAATCCCAATTCCATAATTCGATAAAAACTATCCAATTCGCAAAAATGTAGACAAAAATGAACCCTTGAAGACAACGGAATGAATACAAACTATTAGTTCTCAAAATCCTTTCCCAACGCTATTCGGAAACAAAGCACTAATGACTGAAGAAGATCATTAACGGCGCCCATGGTATTCCCACTAAATGGAGCATCCATTAGTCCCAGAGGCCCACGAGTAAATCGACACACGCGCGACGGAAGTGTGACTAAGCGCATGCTTGCCAACGTTACAAACACAAATCTCCGTTGCGGCGTCTCTGAGTTTTCAAGTGGACAAGAGCTAAACAGTGCTCCATCGAGTTGTTCAACAATGCAACTAAGGTTGTTGTGTCTCATTCTGACATGTTTTCGTGTACCATTCAGTCGACAAGCTACAGGACGTCGTTGAAATTATTGCGTGACACAAACGTCACTCTGTTAAGGCTGTAGGATGCGAAGTTGTTGAGTTTAATGTATACGCTCTGAAGTTTTAGTAGTGACTAATGAGCAATGAAAAATAATAAATGGTTCCAAAGTACCAGTTTGTGCGACACATTTATTTTACTAATGCCATCGGTTTCGAACTTATTTCCTAATTTCTATGACATTAGTGACAACTTTTCTATACTAGCATCGTCTCATTGCTACTCATTCGATAATCCCTTATGCTGCATTTGTGTACATAAACGTATGTCGATAAGGCCAAGTAACTTCATACGCTCTGACTAAGAAGTGGTTGTAACAATATCTACATTTAAAAACAGTTCATATGACAAAATATTAACAAAGAGTATAATTGAATATCACTGCATTAGAAAACAACTTTTGTTTTTATATGCACGCTTTTATTTATGTTCTGTCATTGGCTTCATAGTATTAACTTGAAACTTATGTAAATACAATATAATTTATGTCATTAAATTTACTGTGTATGTTGGAGTTGTGCTATAATGATGGAGTTGCTTGTCAAATGTCCCTTGCTCCCATGATCCCAACAAGCATAAAAAAGTCTTCTAACAGCTGGGCAGGATGCAGCCAATCAAACGCTTACAGAACGCTCCATCCAAAATCTCTCTATTAACCTCTTCACGGAGCCGCAAAGAAATTCCTTCCGTCGGGAGATGACTGCGGGGTTCCTCGCCGAGTTCCCATAACTCACTGGAGCGCCTAACAAGAACCGCCACAAGCGGCCATCGAAGCCCCTTCAAAGGCACGGGCGTCCGCAAACACTCGGAGAGGATATTAAAAAGAATCGAAAAATCACCGCTGGAAACTAAAAAGCTCCCGCTGTTATTCTTCCTCCGAAACTGCTGGCACTTCATAACGCTGGCTTTCAGTCGCCACCGGCAAGAATATGACGGTGTGTTATGGCGACGGAAGCTGGAATTCCTGCGTTGGAAGAACTGCGAAGGAAAAACAAAGCATCGTGTCGTTCGTCTAAATATCGCTCTCACTTAGTTCGTTCTCATAAACAAACTTAATATGCATGAAGGCAACTGGACCTTGCCGTGAGGTAAAAAAGTAGATAATATAAATCATCATGGGAAAGTGAATTATTAAAATAACCTCGAAAAATATAGCTTTGAAGAAATGAAACAAACGCATGTTCAAGAGTTATCACTATTCATTAAATATCTGTTTCTTAATGTTGAAGTTCGAGAATATTTTAAATGTATTTTTATTCAATAAAATACAAAATTGCATGAGTATATAAGCTGCCAGGTCATTTGTTACGTTTTTTAGGTATTCATTAGAATGAATGTTTTGATAATCAGCCCCCCCCCCCGCCGTGAAGAAACGAGGTACCACCAATTCTATAATTTATGCACGTTTTCAGTGCCTCTTGCATTTTTAGAGCGTGTTATACATCTCTGTTCGCTAAACGTTTTTCTTCATTCTCTCCTTAATAATTTGTTTCATTATTAGGTTTCTCACAACCCAACAAATATTTTACATGTGAATTTCTTGCCTAATTTAAATTAATGAAAATTCTCTGAGTAACTGGAAGTACGGCATATGAATTTGAATTCCTTTATTCAATTGTAGAAACTAACATTTTTGTAATAGAAAATCTTAAACAGAACTGTATTAAAAATGAATGCGAGAGGAGAAAATCAAGATACGGGCTATGTAAATGACGTCTAGCTTTAATAGCCTTTATTTTTAAAAAAATTAAATTCATGGAATTTCAATTAGGTACTTTTAATCATAATAACTGGTATTCTGAAAGGATGCATCCAACATTGATTCTGAGTCATCACAGCAGTTGGTGATTGTAACTTTCATTCAAAAATTCTAAAATTACCTAACTTATTTCTTCCAATATAGAAGGTGCAGTATTCTAAGTCATCTTTGTAACACGTAACATTTTTTTATAAATAAGGAACTTTTAATATTTTTAAAGCAAGAATCCTTGAGAAGTAGGTTTATTTCTCTCTCTCTCAGTTATCACTTCTCTATTCACTAAGTATTAACTATAATGAGGAAGTATTTATTTTCAGAAGCGTTGACTTTTTTGGAGTGCTAGATCAACAATGACGATATCTTCACTACCGGAGTACACGAGCGTTGCTTGGTTCAACGACCTTCTTGGTTATCAGCATATCACTCGTCGCATCGTTTAAAGATGTTCCCTACGTGATACACATTACACAATCTAAAGCGCAGCAAATCTTACTTTCAAACACTTCCATCTTATCGGATTTCCTTCACTACTCGCATGCGTGTCTGAACTAGGGATACAATATTTTCAAAACAATGTCGATGTTTTCAAAACAAAGTATTCAACATCGATTTTAATTCGATTTTTTTACATCTTTGTATATATAACTGACAATATAGACGATATTTACATTAACGTAATGTAGAACAGTCAATTTTCAGATGACTCTACATTGAACATTCTTCAGAGTGAAATGAAAAATTGGTCAAGTTTTCGCAGATAAATGTACTCGAAGTTGTGTACATCTATCAGGGAATAAAAATTTTTGTTAACTTTTCTGATCACTTTTTGGCTTTCCTCTGTCAGTTAAATCTCAATTATAAATTAATAAACACGCCCCCCGTCCAATTGCATCTCAATTCCCGCGCGAGGGATCATATTACAAGTTATAAAAGCGGGTTTAAAAGCATTTATGTTTAAAAATATCGATGGCTTTGTGACGGTGTATTAATATGAGTGTTTCCACGGTAAAGGGTTCGGCAGTCGACCGCAATATCAAACTTCTGCACAGGCAAAGATGCACAAAAGCGATGCGCAACCCGAACTGCACATGTGCAGATCGATAGTGCTGTCGATTGCCGAAACGTTTCACTGTGCAAAAACTGCCTATTAAATTCGATGATTACTCAAAATCGATATTCGTAAACGTCGATGCTGCTGGCGACATCACATCCCTAGTCTGAGCAGCACCATGGTAGAAAGAGTACCGAATTGCGCATGCGCAGAAGATCGGTAGTATCGATGATTGCTGAAACATTTCCCCGTCCAAAAACTCCCTATGAACATCGATGATTTCTATTCAATAACGATATTCGTAAACATCGATGATTTGTTCGCGATGGTGTCTTTCCTGTCTTAGTACCATGGAGTCTTGATACCATGATGATGGAGCAGTACCATGGTTTCTTTCCACCACGAGCAGTACGAGACTTCGCGGAGTGGGCAGAGCGGAGGGTTCCGTCGTCAGCTGTAAACAAAGCGAACCGCGACGCAGAGCGAAGCGCTCTCGACGGCGCAGTCTCTCGGTCTTGCGCACGCGCGCCGAGAGAACAATGCGCGGTCGCGTGGCGAAACGCGCCGTCGGGCAGCGCGCGAGGGGCGAGACGCGGCGCGGCGCACGCACGCGTCCAGGGCAGCCGTTGCGCGCGCCGACATTTCGGTGTTTTGCAATCGCATGCGTTCGGTTTCATTAACAATGTGACAGACTAATTAAGTGTACACACAGGGGGACCAGACAAGTCAGTGGGGGAGGGGGGCGTGGTCCTCTCGAAAATTTCGTGAGTGGTACCGAGGTCCTATATAATAAATTATTTTATTTCCGTAAATGAACAATTCCAAATTTTGAC
Source organism: Gryllus bimaculatus (assembly GCA_017312745.1). Lineage (NCBI taxonomy): Eukaryota > Metazoa > Arthropoda > Insecta > Orthoptera > Gryllidae > Gryllus > Gryllus bimaculatus. Next base: position 1,955,998 of record BOPP01000080.1, read on the forward strand.
CCTTTTTAAGATGACAGTTTGGGAAAGAGACTGTAAACCATCTGGCTACCCTTCAAGCAACTCAACATCAAACTGTATCACTTAAATTATTTCCTTCTCCCTATTTTCCTATTAAAAAAATTAAATATAATGTCATTTCTAAATAAAAAAGGTTAACAGAAAAGGAGGTCCAGTGCAGGGCAGGGGCGTCCAGAAATTTGGTGCTCTCAACTCTCTTGTTTAGGCTGCTTTCACCTATGGAGTTAGGCGTAGAAGTCTAGGGACACTTGCGATTTAGAAGTACGATTTTACTACTTTATTTTATTCCCTATGGAGTGGCCTGTGGTGTTACCTCGCATTCTGCCGCTGGGACGGGACGGACGACCCACGCCTAACTTCACCTAAAACACCTAACTCCAAGAATTATTTTTTAAAAAAAACAACATTTTTTATTTGGAATTTTATTATTTCAACTCTCAGTTGCCACGGAACATATTTCCTTCAACACCTGCGAATGTAGCAAATTAAAATGCGTCTAAAATGCGTAATGAGACTTCCTCGTCACCTTGAAGAATTGCAAAGCGCACTATGGAAAGTGGCTAGTTTGCCCAATCCCGTGTGCCTGTCGTTTCGTTAACTCGCCTTAATGGGGATCATGCGCCATTAACAATGCGCTGCCACTGGCGAAATCGAGAGCAGCGGACGCAATGCTCATTACACGCAGCGCGATAGCCAGCACGCACTCGCCACGTCGCTGCAAGCCAGGCTTCGGCAGAGTTGCCACATTGCAGGGTTAAGAAGATTTCTAAGTTAACTAGGAAGCTATCAATTTCACCGAAACTTTGACGTATTTATAGAGAAATATTGGACTCCGTGTTTGAAGAAAGACAGCATTCGTATCATGCCACCATCTAAAGTAAGTGAAGCAGCTACATTCAGAGGATTTATAAAAAAGTCTATGAGTGAAATTGCCTCGTTTGGTAATGGTTCGCTATTTTGGCAACATTGTCGGTTTGTTGTAGGGTGTTAACAAACATTAAGAATTCTCCAAAGACGTTCGCAAAGCATTTACATCAGTCAATATTCTTTTGTTGGAAGGTATACATTACTTAATTAACAATGTTTACTTAACTTACAAGCTCTTCAGGCAAACATGGTGGCAAAGACGGTTAAGATGAATTCAATTATGCCTTATTTTACGTGTCGAGGCTCAGTACTAGTGCTCTGCATTCTGACGACATCAATATTTCTCGAGTCTCTCGAGGGTCCGAGTCTTGTAAAGCGCAGTCGGATTCCTTTCAGTCGATTTCTGGCGACTAATCGGGCGCTCGGCGATGTCGACCAGCGACCGGGAGCCAGCAACTGGCTGCCACAGACGGCCAAACTCATGGTACCGACAGTAGCAAGATGCACTGGTCGGTGAACGCAGACCTTCACTCAGTGCATCAGGCCTGCTCTTCAAGAGGTATCAGACGGGCGACAAAACAGGAGATTTTAATTTCGCTCGAACGCTGCTTCTAGGCTTGAGGATGTTTAAAGTAATGGAAATTATTACAAATATTAAATGAAATGAATAAGAAATAATAAGATATAATGATTATCATTAATAATGATAATCATTATATCTCAACACAAAACACGATTTTGGGGAGACCCGTCGTCGACCAAGTGAGATTTTTTGCTTTAACTCTAGGCTCACTGTGTCTACACCAATTTCATGCCAAAGAATAATTGAAGAAGATCATACCGTGTATCATTTCTAATCATCATTTACTTCTCCAGAACAAGAAGATGGTACACCACCACTGTGACAGTATACTCAGGAAACGAGAATAGCACTTATTGTTAAATAAACTCATAATTTGTGCTGATGATAGGATAATGCGTTGAATTATGAATCATTACGAATATTAAAAACAAAGTGTTATTTTTAAAAGCACGTATGTTTGAGAAAAGGTATTATAAAAATAATATCAATATCGCTAAATTAGTGGTTCTCTAATAATAAAAATCTTAAATTTCGTTCATGGGTTAATTAACAAGTTATACATTCAGATGCATTTAATGTATTATTCGCTCTGCGCTAGTCTTCAGTCAAAACAAAAACCGTTCTCGCACGTATCATTAGAGGCTGTTTTCAAGCAAGCAAGCATGCAGATTGTAGGACTGCGCTGTTGACTCGGTTCCCGCCGCCATAAAGCCCCGGCAGTTGTCTCAATTGCAGCGACGGCCGCCAGCGACGGTTGTTTCGGCCGCCAACGCGTGCTCCGCCTTCGTCACTTCCGCTCCCGCGGTTTCTCTGACTTCCCGTCGCTGACGCGGCCGGCCGCCACCCACGCCATCTCCGCTGTTGACACCGACGCCGCCGTTGCCTTCCAACACGGCCGGCACCGCGGTTCTTGGCGCCACTTAAATAGCCACGCTGGGACAACGTGAATGAAATGTAATAAAATAGGCATAATGAAAGGGGTTGGGAAATTACCGTAATAAAAAGTATATAAATCCAGAAAAGAGGGCACAAATGGCGCAGTCTGAGAGAGCGAGTATAAGACAACATAAAAGTGCATTGGTGTATTTTATTGGTGGGTGACAATAAGTTTAAAAAACATTTTTTCAGACTTTGAAATAATCGCCATACCTCTCTGTAACTCAATTTTATTTTTACTTAATCTCCTGTTTGGAGATAACGCATCGTCCAAAAACTACATCATCCGTATAAAATAAAGTTTAGTCAGAGGACAACAGTTTTACCATTGTTAAAACGTTAATCATAAGCACTACTCTTGATCACGAATAGTAGAGCTCAAGTTTGGAACATCATTATGTGAATGAAATTTCACACTTACGTGATTATCATGGCAGGCGCTATTTTATTGTATGTGATGCAACGTTCGTGTGCATCGTAAGCCTTTTATTTATTCGTAGACGCAGATTGCTTTTTATATTATTTTTCTATGTTGTCGATTTTATATTTTCATAGTTTCACTGAAATCCTCTAATCCGAGCTTTTCTAAAAGTTAAATGCACCATTATTTATTATATGTTTGTAAATATGCCTAAAATCTCATTTCTTATCATCTCCCAGAAAGTCACCCATTATTTTATTCTTTTCTATAATGATGTGAATAAAATAATGAATAAATGTTTCTACTTCGTAGTTAACTTCTACATCTAAAAGACAGTTATTCATATCTTATTACCGTTTCAAGCTAAAAATTAACACACATTTTACTAACAATTAATTCAAAAATTGTATCTACTGCAAATGAATTTATTTTAAGCATATTCACGAGTAATTATTTCTTCATTTCTGCTCTGTCCTGATTGAAAATGAGTATGTCCTAATGATCCACCAAATGAATTCTTCGAATATTCAGAGATATCCGGTTGTCTCTGCTTTTAATTGGCACACGTGCATGAAAACGTGACAGGTTGCGAGACGAACGTGAATAACAATTAGGTTGCGTGCAGAGGACGAAAAACATATGATCCTCGCAGATGCCGTAGTGACAGAAAACATGCATGTGTTTACACGCGACGTGTAGGGTGGCAACGAAAAATAGTGCATGCGGCAACGAAAGAATAAGGCGGAAGAGTTAGGTTTAATTTTCAATATTAATACTCATCTATTCATCATATTGATAATTTCAAGGAGTTCGGTACTTATAACTAGTTGCGCGTTTAAATAATATCCTAGGCAACTGATGTCTCAATTCGAAAATGAGAGGTAATTATATCGTTTGTACATTTAAGGAATTGGATATGTCAAAAATCCATGAAAATGTAATATACTTTTCATAATATTTTTGAAAAATGGTACTCTTAAAATGACAAATGAGTGATGGAGAAACATGGATTAAAATTGTTATTGGTAATTCACTGTGTAATTCACGACATGAAATATTGGTCTAGCTAATTTTATTATTAAATTTTATTACTTTAAATTTTACTTACATGGAATACTCTTCACTACTGTATCAAACAACAACGGTTCCTGGCAACACCTGTGTATACTAACCATCTCACATATTTACCTGCAGTCAGTGACGCGCTTCTTACGAAGTATGTTTTGTTTGCATGCCATCAAGCCGCATATCAGCGACTACACTTCACAGCAGCGAAAGAACATGCAGAACCACACAATTAAATGAAATTTCGCACAACAAATTATGTGAGAGTATTTCTCATGTGAATACATTAAATATTGATTTTGCGTTTGAGTATTCACTTGCTCGGAGCTTAAGATTTAAGATCAATCGTGGATGCTAGAACCAAGAGAGGACAATACTTGTAAAATATAATTATCAAGGCGAAATAGTTGATCTTTCAACGCAACATGATTCAAGCACTATAATATGAAATGTAGACTCTTGTAAGGATGTTAAACATGAAAGTTCTATAACACACAATGCAGAAAAGCAAGAGTTGATTAAGTATTAATCGCAATAGTCGAAAATTAGATAATCTCGTATTAACCTTGTAAGCTCAGAAACTGTGAAATGCTTCAATAGTTTCTAGTCTTGGATGCAACATATCTTTTTTCAAATAAAGTGAAGTTCTGAAGGAGTTCTGTTGATAATCTTGAGATTACAGAAATCAGGTCTACAAAGCCTCCAAATAACACTGAAGAATTCATGGTGTTTGCTGCCCCCAAAGCGTCATTTATGACTAATTACGTACGACAAGCACTTGTCATGATGATACGTACTTAGAAAGAGAGAGATTTGAGAGTCGATATTGTATTTGGTATTATGCACATCGCAGATACATATTTGAATCGGACGTATTTGAACTCCCTTGTATTTCTGAGAATATTGTGCGAAACTATTCTGGAAAAATAATAAATAATTAGCGTCTCCAACGACAAGCGCAAGCAGCTGCTGCTAAAAAAAACACGTTAACCCCACACAAACCCCTCCTACAGTAGAGGTATTCTTACCGAACAATATGTGAGTTTTATACATTTGGCATTCAGAAACGAATGTCCATTAAGAAATCTCAACAGAACGTATGTTTAATTATTATAAACTCGGTGTCTGCGTCATGCTGTCACAAGAATCAACTAAGTAGGTCATGCCAAAGAAAAAAAAGAAAAAGAAAAAAAGGGATCCACCAAGTTTCCACTTGGTGGATCCTGTTTTTTTTCTTTTTTTCTTTTTTCTTTTTTTCTTTTTTTCCTTTTTTTCTTTTTTCTTTTTTCCTTTTTTCTTTTTTTTCTATTTTCTTTTTTTTCTTCTTTTTTTTCTTTTTATTTTCCTTTTTTCTGACAAGGCGTGGCTTTGTCCATCGTCGGCACGAGGGCCCAGCACCAGCCAGGCAGCAGCCCCACACTAAGAGGGCCGTTTCCGCCCTAATGTTGTCGTTTACGCGCCTGACAGGGACAGCGAGCAGATTGCCAGCCGGTGACTAGCAAATCGGGCTCCCCCACCCAGTTCCCTCAGCCGTCTCTCCCATTGGCGCCGACGTCGCGAGCAACATCGCGTCAAAAGCGATCGGTAATATTTGGGGCATCCCATACTCCTAAAAACAACGTTCATACTTTTCAATTCCAGGCATCACATGTTTCAACTTTTATGTATAAAATCAGACGAGGATTCACGAGGAAAGGTTTGAGGGATGAGGTAAATTCCCTCTCCTAAACTTTTTCAGTAACTATTAATTTCAACTTGTGCGAAACTTTCAAGTAAAAATATTATCGGATAATCATTAAAATGAAAAAAAAAAATCGTAAAGCAGCATGAGCTCACGGTAGCCTGTGACATTTTACAAAATTTATAATATGACACACTCGACCAAAACATTTAGAATGTCCTCTCCCAAAATTTGTCTCTGGGTCCGTCCCTGATAAAATATATGTTAAATGATCAAATATATGATAATTTGTCAAACATTTAATAATCATGATAAATTATAGTTTCTTCTATTATAATCATAATAGAACTTGAATTTAAAAAAAATACTTCAAAAAGAATACCACAACAGAACTCATAATCCCTGAAATATTTACATTGCAAATTCATTCTGAACATTTGGAAAACATATTCTACTTATATTAAAAATTCAATACAACGATCCAAAGTTCTGGAATGCTAAGTGATTCACATTAAACATTTATAATTTATAAATATATTTTTGAAACTTATAATGCCAAATAAGCAAAATATATGACTTTTTAAAGTCTTTAAAAAACAACATTTCATTCACAGCTGATATTCTCTCTACTGCCCCTCAAAACCCCTCCTCTTCTACTAAATTTTCCCTCATAAGAGCTTTCTGGTTTGTGACGTGCCTTCTTGCAACCAATGAACTTCGGTCATCGACGTAGTACGATCATCGTACGACTCTGTGACACATTTTTGTTTCGTAAGGACACAAGTAGCTTTTTTCTTGTAAAGCACCTGGAGCTGCATATCTGCATACGAAACGTTTTCGAATATCTTAACCAGCCAGTGTTGTGAAGAAGAGAAGAAAGAAAACGATTTACCCTATTACTAAGCCATGTTTGAAAAGTCGGATCTCTTCCGCCTCTCCCGCTCGCGTCAACGTCACCAGCCCCGACTTCCCCATTCTTCAGTTGCCCAGAAAAGCGATGGGCAATATTTTGGGTACCCCCAACCATTACGTACTACATACTTTTGAAATCCAGGGATGACACATTTGAATTTTCAAGTATAAAATGCATGTTAATTGGTAAAATTTATTATTTCTACAAACTTTTAATGGTCATGATCAAAGAACTCCAATTTTTGTAATAATAATTACTTCAAAAGGAATATCTCAACAGATCTCATAAGCAGTACAATATTTACGTACACATTTATTTAATTTACATGAAAAAACGTATGAAGTCGATATTGAAAATTCAATAAAAACTTCTAAAGTTCGGAAATATTGAATTATTCACAGTTAATATACTTCTACCATAATTATACTTTTGAAAAATATTATGCCAAATACTAAAAATATGATTTTAAAAATCTTTTTAAATAAGATCATTTCATTCTCAGCTGATTTTCTCTCTAATGCATCAAAATCAATATCACCCATTCACAAAGCCCCCTCTTCTACCACATTTTCCTTCGAAAGAGCCTTCTGACATCTGACTAGCCTACTTACAACCAATGATCATCGGCGTCATGGTACCATCACCGAACGATTCTCAACACATTTTAGTTTCGTAAGGGACCCAAGTACTTTTGCTTGTAAAGCACTTGGAATATATCTGCATATGGAACATTTTAAAATATCTTAACCAGTCATTTAATGTGTTGTGAAGAAGAGATAAAAGAAAACGATTTCCAAAGTCATGTTTGAAAAGACGGTACGATAGTTTGCGCAATCTTTACAGCTATCGGCGATTTATGTCTCATAATTTTACTTCAATTATTTCTAATGATCGTCCAAACGATAATGCGTGGAAAATAGCCATGCATTTCTTTATGAAAACGTAAGACTACGTTATTCGCTATCTGGGATTCATGAAGACGCAAATATATAGGTTCAGCACATTAATGAATTTTGCATGGACGACAAAATCGCAACTCCACAATGGATACAATTCTGAACTGTCTACAACATGCCATCTTCATCATATGAGAAATTAGGAGGGCATAAATTGAAATTACAATACATGGAGTAAATCTACAAGAAATGATTTCAATAATGTGATTAAAGACAAATTGAAGGATAAGCAGAGTTTTTTCGAATTATGAGGCATATTGACTAAACCACCAAAGTTCGTATTAAGGTGTACTAATATTAGTTTATAAATTTTATAACTGTGTATAACTATGTATGGGTATACAAATTATATACTAATATTAAAATGTATAATATTATTATTAATATTGTACGGAATGTTATTTACTTTCTTACATTTAGAATAAGAAATAATATATGTAATATACATTTCATAGCAAATACATGCAGGTATCCTTTTACATTTTTGCTGAAAATACCCATGAGAAAAGAATCTTTCTGCTGTCTGGATCCAATAATTCACTGTCTATTATTTCCCTCTTCTCTGATAATGTTAATATTTGTCTTTTCTCTCCACCGCACCGAATGCCACAAAGAACTCTCACATTCTCTAGACTGTAGAGCAACATTTTTGTTAGCGCAGCTTTTTCCCTCAAATTGGCGCCAAATCACAGCAGTTCTGGGAATCCCCGCAAACGAACAAAGAAACGAGGCACTTCGGTCGGGCGATTAGATGTGGTTGACAAACCGAAAGACCGGCAGACTTCACATTTAGCCTTCACATTCGTAGCAGCGGGGGAAACGAGAGACACTCATGGGAGAGTTCTCGTTATTGTAAGTAGATATGGTACTTCTTCTGAATTTATTGTCCTTGAGCTTATTTGCGAGTGTAAACTGAGCTGATGGTGGCTAGTGCGATATTTTGTACTCAAGCGGCTATGAGTGCATTGCACTGACTACTATGAGAACATAGCATTGAGTACTAGGAATTATTTAAAACGCTTTAGGATGTAGGGATTGTAATGGCTTAATGGACTCCGTCCACTCCACATAGTATCTAGTCATGCAATTTATGTGTGTAAAAATTGCCTTTTAGATAAAATTTTAAACAAATATATATGCATTTTGCACAATCTTGTAAAATTGTCAGAATGTATTTTAGACAAATACTAATCTCTTAAATATGGCAGATGACTTAATTCCCAAAGCTTATATTTCACGTTAATAATCTTACGTTCATTGTGTGTGCCACGTTTTTCATCATTACCTTCGTTTCTACAAACCATTAAGTGCTACATATAGTAGTGCAACGTCTTTGAAACGCACTTTGAGTTTTCGGTGACTTCATATTTACACAAACGTTTCACTAAACACGCCTAAAAAAACCCACCTCAGATAGACTGTTTGTTGTCGAGTACCTCATTACTTCAACTTCGCGGTCGGGCAATTCATGCCCCAAAACGGACAAGAAGTGTCGCGGACTCGTTAGAAATCATCCGAGGCAGCCACCGGCGCCAGGCGGGGCCGCGCGGGGGAGTGAAAACACGAAGGAAAACATCCGCCCGCCCCGATGATGTCAAAGTGCGTGACGAGGCGGAAATGCAAGGCACCGCGGGGCACCTCCTGCAGAGAGAGAGACGTTGGAAGGCACGGCGCGCAAGTAACGACTGCAGCCCGCACTGCGTGTGACTGAAGGCGGCTGGCTCGATGCCTTTTCAGCGCTGTCGTTGTAAAGCGCAGGAAAAAAATAAACAAATTTAAAAGGAGAACGAAGAACTACGTTGGAAGCAAAAGATGTTTACGGTTTTCAATTTTGTTGTTGTAGATTTAGTTGGTTGGCTTTTTATGTGCGCTGAGTGCATAAATGAGCAACGTAACAAACGTTAATAATAAAAACAAAAATAATAACAATAATAATAGTAATGATGATAATAATAATAGTAATAATCTATTCATTAATTTCTGCACTAAGTGAAGTAATTTTATTATACATCACTTAAACTGTCTCAAATGTCATTATGATGGCCGAACCTCATGATTCTTGAGGAAAAAAATAATAAAATGAATAATTCTTTCATTCATGCACGAGCGTGAGCGTGCGTGAGCGTGAGCGTGAGCGTGCGTGCGTGAGCGTACCTTCTCCTCGTGCATTCACACAGTTTTGACTCAAATTCCTTAAGGAGTCGTCAAAAGTCTCCCAAATTTCCCATCAACTGTCCCTCACAGTTTCCCAATTCTTCCTCAACAGTCTCTTAACTCTCTTTTAACGGTTCCTTGACGATCCATTTATATCCTTCGACGATCCGTTAACTATCATTCAACTATCCTCCAAGCCTTCAAGCCTTCTTCAAGCCTTCGTCAACCCTCCTTCAACCCTCCTTCAACCCTCCTTCAAGCCTCCTCCAAGCCTCCTTCAAGCCTCCTTTAAGCCTCCTTCAAGCCTCCTTCAAGCCTTCTTCAAGCCTCCTTCAAGCCTCCTTCAAGCCTCCTTCAAGCCTCCTTCAAGCCTCCTTCAAGCATTCTTTATGCTTCCTTCACCGACCCCACACGATTCTTTAAGGATCTCTCAACTACCCCTCAACAGTTACTCAACAATTCCTCGACGATTGCTCGTGGATTCGAACGCCATTCGCAGAGACGAAAGACCAGCGGTCTGACCGCTCAATTCCGTCGCCCAAGCTCCCTCTCCAACCGAAGCAAAGCAGCAGTGGGGACAGAAAGGCGGCGATGTGCGCTGCAAACCCGTTCCGCGCGCGCGCGATCGCAGCGTGGCCCCGAGCCGCGCCGAGCACGCGCCGTCGCGCCGGCGATTGCGAGAAGCGCACAGGACTCGCGGTTGGCACACGCCGCGCCGCGCCGCCGTCCACCGCCCACCCGCCGACACCGGCCAGCGGCGGAGCGAAAGTCGCCACTCGAGATGGTTTGCGTGGATTAGCGCTGGAACTGCGCTACAAATCAGTTTGTCAGATAGCCGTAGCCCCAAGGACGTGTGTCCAATAGTGGAGGACCCAGGTAGGTAGTTTGGTGGGGTCTCAAACGTTGCTACCTTTATTACAAATTCAATTATTTTAATTTAATAATAGAAGAGACTATAGTTATGGTTTCGTTTTCTGTATCACGAAACATTCATTCTCATTGGTAGTCCCAGAGTAGAAAGAAGCGTAGATCTCAAACCAAATATTACCCGGTTAGAGTCAGAATAAATTCTAATTTTTCTACGCACCGCTCGCGGTCATTGCCATTGCGCTTGTACGCACAGGGTAATTGTTGAAGCTGTCTGGCAAACCCTGCTTACTACTTTTCAACAACGATCGTTATGTGGATAACTGCGAGTGCTTCAAACCGCGTGCTAACGACAATAGTTCACAAGGCGGCACTGGCTAAAAGGTACAGCGACCAAGCGAAAGTTGCTGTCAGGACGGTTTACTGGATCAGCGCTACAAATCAATTCCCTGTGGGCGTGACAAATATTCACCGCCCCATTACTTCTAGGCTGTCCGGTTGACGCCGCGTCGTTGGCAGATAGGCCGTCGTTTCGCCTATCATGTCGCAGGTTTCTTTACTGTGTCACTACCGTGAAGAAGCCTGCGAGATCCGCCAACGACGCGGCGTCACCCGGACAGCCTAGAAGTAATGGACTCGAGCCGCCGAAACCTACGTGTACAGTCAACGCCCCAAGCACGGTTTTCCAATACTGAAGACCGAAGTCTATAGTTTGGTAGGGACTCAAATGTTGACACCTTTATTAAAAAACAATGCTTATTTAATAATAAAAGAGTTAGTTCTGCAGTTAGGGTTTCGTTTTCTTCATCATGCTGCCTCAACATGCTTCTTTTAGGGGAAGACCCTCTTGATAACATGCAGTTTTTCCACGTAGTTACCAGCAAAAATGTATCCCACTGTTTTCTAACGTGACTAACGAATGTGTCACACTAAGGGGAATAACTGCTCTAAGAAGTGCGTTTTATTCACGATGTGATTAAGAACAGTGTTAACAGGAAAACACAAACTCCAAAATAGTTGTTCTCGAATAAGAGTACTTGAGGTTAGCTGCAGTTAAAACTTTTTCTGCATTTCATGTGTAGTTAATCTTTATAAATCTTTACAATATTCTGTTCAAATTAGAAACTATTTTAGACAACTCTCGAACTATTTATACTTCTTTAAAATCAACACTATCTGTAACATAGTCATTATCTACCTGACCTTGATATTTTAATAGTAACTGTAATTTGACTTTTTAATAGTAAATACAGAAATATAGAATAGAATTGCAAGAAATTCAAAACTTTCTAATGTATCACAAAAATTAAATCAAAATGTATAAGGATTAATGGATAATTTCACTATATTGTTAATTTAATGCTAGACTTTAGGAATTTTATTGAAGTTGTATCTGACACACTTATGGATTTATATTGTTTATACCATAAATTCCGTTCTATCTTTCTGTATTTTTTTAAGATTGTAAATATAATTTCGAATATTTTTTAAGATGCTTTCATTTGTTTTTATTTGTTATATCATTCTTTTTTCGTGTTTTCATTCACAAAGTTAAATTTTCATCTTTTCAGTATTTGCATAATATTTTTTAAAGTTGCGTACTACATTAATCAGTAAATTGTTTTGGCATTCTTGGTAGCATTTAAGAGGCCTGGAAACCGGGCCGATGAAACGACTGTAAAAAAAATTATTATACCTTGTTTGACTTGCTGATTCGAAAATAAAAATTTAAATATTGAAGTGCATACTCATTATTACCTTTTTTGGATTATTTCATGGGAAATAGAAAATGGTCTAATTGTGGTTCATTGATTGCGTAGTCTACATTCAAAAATTAATAAAGACTACATGAAGAAAACATTCGTCGACGCAACGGGCACAGCTGACTGAGGTATAACATCCCAACCAATGTAACGTAACTCGCGACTTGTTTACCGCCAGCGGCGTGGGCGCTTAAACGGGCGGTGAGGATTGTGACGGACTGGCACCAGGCGGCGCCGCGCTGCTGTAAACTTGTAGAACAACGGCGGCGGTGGCAGGGCCAAGGCCGGCTGACATAACGCGAGCGCTCCCGGTGCAAGGCGAGGGCGGCGAGCGTCCGGGTTCACACAGGACCGAAACGCCTCCCACACCTTAAAGCTTTCCTCCCACACCTTATTGCGCTCCTCCCACTAACACGCACTGCGTTTCCTGGCCTGTTATTCAATAATATTAGTTTCTTCACGCTCTTGCGTCAAGGATTTATCACTCTGCTGACTATTGTATCGTTAGCTGCCTCGTGTTTTGTTGTCTCTCCCGGCTAGGGAAGCGATATCGGTGTCGAGGTTTTGAAAACATCGATGTTTTAACGTCGATCTTTTTTAACATCGATGTTTTGTGATTTTTGCTGATGTTTTGTTTATGAATGAAATATCCCCATTATCACAATACTGTAAAAGTTAAAATATGAAATAACTGATGGTAAAACTTAGTTCATATGTTGAGACCACTCTTGGTACTACCTTCGTCGACCAAACTCTCAAGTCCGAGATGACCTCCATGCCCTAGAATTAGATTGCATTCTAATACTCATCCCAATATTCACCAATCTAGCATTCTCCATTCTGCACTAAGACAACTATGTTTTTCTAACTCGTTGAAACGTTAGAGCACACAATTGATCGAGACAGTTTGACAAGGCTTCCGTTCTCCGACTATCACTACGCGTCACAAACTCACTAAGCGAGATGAAAAACAAACAAACACGGAGTTGGTCGAGAGCGTTCCAAAGCTGTCGCGCCGAAGGGACAACCCAATCTCCAACGGCGGACCGTACATTGAAGAGCCACCACCGCCGCCGCCGCAGGAGCTCCGGGCCCGGCATTACCAGACAGTGAGCGGCTGTCGGGTAATCAAGGGCTTCCCAGCGCCCACGCCGACCGCCTGCAACGGCCAGGCCACTCTGCCGCCACCGACTCTACCCAGCTAGCCACCGAAGTAGTGTCGAAAATCCTGCCACTGTTGGGACTCGAACCTAGAACCTCCCGGTCAGATACACTGCGTGACATCTGTTGATGCCGTGAGCTATCGCTCCCGGTTCCGTTATGTTGATATCAGCAGTTTGCCGAACTGCTCTTCAACGAGGGGGGGGGGGATGGAACTGTGTTGGGATATCAGAATTCCTAGCATTAAGGCAGTTAATTTGAAATATATTGAACATTGAATTTCTAATTGTCGGGTACAATAATATTTGACTATACATACAGAAAATAGAGAATATACATATATCATATATATATAATAATATATATATAATATATATATATATAAATAATAATATATATATATATATTCTAGAAGATACATTGAATTTCTCAATTTACAAGAAAAAAAATTCCTTGCGCTAGGCGCGCAATGTTCTCGTCCGATATGGATGCAAGGGACATTCACATTTGTCTAAAAACATTTTGCAGGCCTCAGTAAATGGCACCGCGGGCCGTCAATTGGACAACCCTGCTTTGTACTAAAGCCTTTCAGAATAAATACGTATTATCTGCAATGCTTATATTTGTTATAAATGACGTAAATACGAAACAATTGTTTTGACAGAAAAAGAATCAAATATCACTTCTTAAAATTCGTGAAGAATTTATTTAGAAAATAACATCATAATATACTTTTCTTCCAAAAAAGAACTTTTTGACGAGAAACGGAAATTTAATAATGCTTTTTATGTACTTTTCTAACCACAAAAGCAAAATACAGCAGGTAATACTACAGTATTTTAGATGACTAAAATGCATCTTTTTACAGCGAGACAGGTATTTTTCAACACAAAAGACTCAAGGTTGTGACTTGGCTTTATGTGCTGCGTCAACTTTCAGAAGGCTACTAGATTATCGGGTACACTTTTAGCAAACAAAAGAAGCGCACGCTCGCAACTTCTCAAGGCAACGAGAAGGAAAGTGAAAAGGACGTCAAAAATAATGTTTGTTTGAAAAAAATGCGGTTACGGTCTATAGCTGTTCGGTCTTCCGCAGTTCTTTTGTCATCGGAATTCCAAACGAAAGTTGTTTGCTTGGTTTTGAGGCCTCGGCACCTCACGAAGTCGACGACGTTTGAACCCTTGACTCCACGAAAATAGTTACTCCAATAACTTGAAAATGAAAAGAAAAGACAATTCTATATCTGGGTTCATAACTAGCAGGACACAATTCTGCAGAATAGCTTCAATAATATCCTTCTGAGCAATAACAAATGGAAATTATTGGATTTGAATACACAAACAACTGAAAACGAAAGATGCACAAATCGATTTTTTTGCTAAGTATAGATAGCAGAGTTACTTTCCTGTAAGTTCGTTTCTATAATAATTTATTTTAATGTGAATGTCACTGCTGTGAAAATCTCTACGCAGTAAGTGAACAAAAAATTGTACAAAATATTCTAAACAACGATTCTTCATACTTTAATGAATCGAAACGAGATACGACGTGACTTTTAGCGTCCACGTCTCTCACGTTTCCATTCTTTAGCGAGTTAACGAAATATAGTATACAATGACAGGAAATTACAGCAAAAGGAACAAGATACTTCTTAGGTTATATCCGACCTCAGAGAAAAATGAGTGAGTGGGCAAATAATGAGTGTGTCCGTGTTAACACCTTTGTCAATTAGTCCCGTGAGTGTGGCATATGTTATACACCCGAAGGTGGCAGTGTTCTGTACCTGCTGGAATCCGGTGCAGACCTACTCGTTCGTTTACAGAGTTTCCATTCGCCAAGTATCTCCCACAGTTAGACAGCACCCAAACCAAGGAAAACTCAAAGCTGTGATATAAAAAGAACTGTCTTAGACAAGAGAATTTGAAAAAAATGTAACTGTAGGTGACAAATACTGTTTTGAATCGCTGCAAGCCGAGAGTTAAGACAAATCTATTTTTTATTGATAACTGTCTTTTATTTTGTTTTATTACTTATTTCACGTCCTTATTTGTATGTAGACAGTCAATTTTCATTAGATGGCCATATTGCGTATAAACAAAGTAATGTTAAGTAAAGAAATCAAACAAAAAGTCAGCACAAACTTCTAGAAAAACTTTTCAATGCTTTAATGAAATGAGTAACGTAAACAGAGAACTCACTTTTAATTAATGAAATGCGACAGAAATGGCCTTGCAATTCTAGAGATGCCCGTCTTCTGAGACTCCTCTGTGCACTTTTAGAAGTTGGTACAAGAAAATACTCGAGTTGGGATATACATTGTTTTAATTAATTACTGCCTCATTTAATTTATGCATTGATTTCTGTTTGCTTATTTTAATTTATAGCCACTTTGAAAATAATACATCTGAAAGATGTTTTTATTTACCTTTACACAATTACTTGGACATTATTATTCTGCAATCAATAAACTGAACCCATCACCTAGGTTTTGAACATGTATTTATTAGTACATTAATTGTAGGTGGTACGCACACATGTCGGGAGATCGGTCAGGAAATTAGAGCGTGTCCCGGCTGGAGCGCGGGCGGTGCCCCGCAGGAGGGAGATACCTGTGGAAAACCAAGCTAGCCGACGATAGGTCGGCGCCGGATCTCGGCATCCAGCTCGGGAAGATAATAGTCATCTACCGTCCAAAAACATGCACTACTCTTACGGCACTTATGAATGAATTAACTGTTGAAGCGCCCAGAATCACTAAACATACCACAAAATGAATGTAGGTAGTATTAAAATAAATTCATTTTTAAGCATATTAATAACATTAATTATCACCATTCACATCATTTGTTGGACGCAATTACATTCGGAGAATATATTGCGCAATCGTACAGAAATCAAAATTGTAACAATGACCAGAGGGCTCGAATCCGGGTCGGGACAACAAATTCCTTGAACAATTTTAATTAAATATCAATCACTCTTTCTAAAAAAATTAAAAAAAAATTCTCAAGTCTATTGTCAAGGGGACGAAGGTATTTTGGTCCACCTCTTGGAACCGCCCTCTTCGCCCTCGTCTTTCTCAAAGCGCGGCCGAGCCACCTCCGCCCCGCGACCTTCTCCATCCACACGCGGAGCGCGAGCAGAAGCCAGCGATTTCAATTTCAAAACCGCATCTAATGCCACGCGCGCGGACGTAATGGAAGGAAAAAGCAATCTGCTTCTTGCGCGCCGCGACGCGCGTCACTCCGCGCAGTGGCACCTAACAAACCCACAAGCGCGCGATCCAACGGTGTTGTGGATTTCATCAGTTCAAGTGCTTCCAAGAGGGAAAACTGATGGACTTCCGATTCAGTCTATTGAGGTGACTTTAGACCATGTAGGGTGGTTTTGCACTATGTACCACTTAAAATAAATGTTTGCGGTACCTCTTTCATAGAGAAACATATCGCGGTCTTCTTCAGGGCTAAAGTGTCCTACAGCATTGAAGAAGATCCTTGGGTCGCTGAAGTGCCTTACAGCTTTCAAGACGACCCCTTATTGAGGAGTTTATTAGTGGGGCATTCAAGACGGAAAACTGATGAATTTTGGGCCCTTCTGATACAGCTACTTGAGCTAACTTGAGACCGTGGAAGATGGTTTTGCACCATGCACCACTTCAATAAATGGTCGTGGTATTACGTTCTTAAAGAAACCTATCGCGGTCTACTTCAGGGCTGAAGTGCCCTATAGCTTTGAAAAAGACCCGTTATTGTGGATTTCATCAGTGGGGCATCCAAAAGGGAAAACTGATGGATTTTAGGCCCTTCTGATACAGCCACTTGAGGTAACTTGAGACCATGGAGGGTGGTTTTGCGCGATGCACCACTTCAATAAATGTTCGTGGTACCACTTTCATAAAGAAACATATGGGGGCTTCTTCAGGGATGAAGTGCCTAACAGCTTTGAAGAAGATGGCGGTATGTTGGTCAAAACGTCGCCACTTCAGCCATGGAAACATATGGCGGCGTCACCTGGACAGCCCAGGTCATGACTCTGACCGAGAAAGTCTACGACATCATGTTTGTTAAATTAAAATGTTGGCGTTTGTATTTTCAGTTGATTTAATCACTAGTCAATTATGTTGATCAGTTAGAATCCCCAAAGAACTGTACGTTTCAGGAGGTTTAGTTTTTATGGGTACTCGAACATCGTTGTATGAGTGATTCGAAATGAGCACTATCTGGAAATTTAGGTAAAATCAAAAAATTGTGTTTGATATTACGTGAAGTTGAATTGGAACGCGGGTCGTATGTTTGTTCTGTTTCTTATAAACGCTAGCAATATTAGAATAATCACCCCAACACAAGACACAGAAAGCCTGTAATGCAGTAAAGCAGAATTAAGGGTCTGGCCGTTGGAAGTTTTGTTTCAATATGAACGTTTTATGTCGCTATTTTGCATTCTCGATTTTAGTAATTCCTGCGTCTTTCTACCTTCCTACTCCTTACGACAATTGATACATCCCTCCCTCCGACCAATTTTTTGAAGCTCCTTGGTCCAATTTTCACATGGAACTCTTTTCAGAGCATCCCCTTTTATCTGATTACACAACGAAGAGTATTTTTATAATGGATGTACAGTTCTTTTTCTGTAAGCAGTTTTCGAGCAGTACGTAATGTTACAACTGAACCGTTGTATATAATAAATATACACTTTCATAATTCCATATCGTAAAACATTTATCGTAATATATATATATATATATATATATTATATAGATATTATATTATATATAGTATATTATATATATAATATATATATATTATATAATATAACCATGCCCGACGGCTCTGCTGCCTTAACGATCTCGGCATTAGGCGAAAATGTTTGTGCCATTTATTTTTTTATATTTTATTATATATTTTTATATTTATTATATATTTTTTATTCGTGTGTTCACTTATCTATTCTTTATACAGTTTTGTATAAAATCTTAATTTTTACATCAATTTGTTTTATTGATGCTGCACGGGTCTTGGCATGATGGCCCACTGCGCTCACCTCTGGCTGTGGGAAGACGGAATTGGTGGGGCGACCGACTCGTCTCGTGAGCGGAAGCGACCGCTGTTGGGAGCGGCGGCTGCAAAGGGAGATGGAAGGAGTGCGTGAAGATGCTGCATACCGAACGCTTGAGAACAAAGATGATGAGATTTAGTAGTTCATCCCGGTCCCTCACGCTTCACATCTAAATTCGACGATGCAATCAGAGTTATTCGAGGGTGTCCGAAAGGGGATCTTCAGGGAGTCTACAATACCTATACTTATTACATCTTGTGATTGTTATGGGAGCGAATGCTTCTGGAAGTTATTGTTCCTTCCATGATTTAATATTGTAACATTGCATGAATCATCTGGCAAGACAAGAAGAGAAAGTAAATGTCTAGCAAGTTATGCCCGTACATAAGAAACACAACAAATAATATAATCGTTTTTACTATAAAGAAGTATTATCGACATTATTTTGTAAATAATAAACAATAAGAGTTTACATACACAAAGCCAAAAATTTAATTCTTGACTATATCTAAAAGTTCTTCATAAAAACCTGGTGTTTACCGATTGAACGCAGCGGTTTTCATGTAGACGTAAATAATTCCACAGAGCAAATTTTGAAAGTGGCTCATGAATATTGCTTCCTTCTCGAGTCCACGCACTGGTAATAGGATTGTTCTTTCAACACAATCAAACGATTAGTTTCATTGTACGTTGAAGAAGTTTCAAATTCAAACATAAAACTAGTTTTTCATGCTCTATTTTCATTTCTGGGAAAGCGTATTTCCTGTGTTTGGGTTAAAACTTTGGTAGTACACAGCTACCCATCAAGGCCAGTAGTCACCAAAAGATTTTCGTACGCTTAGATGTGTATACAAACTTGTTTAACCAATCTCACTCTCCAGAGAGTGATTCAACAGCTTTTTTAGATATATCAAACTATTACTTCCATAGTTTCGTGAATGAACGTAAAATGGAATACGATTAGGTGCAGAATTGTTGATGGATTTAATTTTGCCAGTGTGATTTCCGTGTCAACGGCGTGAAAGCTCACACTGAAAATATCCCAGTCAGGTTTGAAGTGAAGTGTAGGCCAGTGGGCAACAGTATTGGGTCCGTGCAGGAAACTTTTTCGCCATTCTACCACCAGTGTCGGATCCGAACGCAACATGTTTGGTAATTTTATTTATTTACAGTAAGATTGATAGCATCTCAATCCACTGAATTATTTGCAATACAATAGTACTTTTTTTTAAAAAAAATCAACTTCAGAATTTAAACATTCAATTCAATAGAGTTTTTTTGCGAAGTTCCAAACTGAAATTGATCCTCTTCGCCGGCCTGAGATACTTTATGAATCCGTTCTGGTGAACAGCCTTCAGTAGCCTTTTCGGGCGTTTTCGCGTCCGATGTGCAGTGTTTTTGAATATCCACCGCCTCTTCGAGAGCGCGACGGTAGAAAAGCGTGGCTAAGCGGCGATGGCGTAAGTGAAGGGGTGGGTGAGTCAGCAAGAGCGGGCGAGAGCGGAAAACCCACCTACCAGATTTAAGCGAGGCTCAACCTTCGAACGCCTGAACCACAGAAACACTTGTATTTCTTACAATGTGGCTCTTTTAATACAACATTATCTTGTATACTGCTGAATTTATTTGAAGTGATACACTCTTGAAATTAACTGCAACAGCCTTTAACAAAAAATCTGGAATGTCCCATTCAAAGCAATGTATCTAAAACAAAATCGGTTTTTCTATTCCATTTTTGGTGCCACTCTTTCTCTATATGCTTAAAATAAGATTCAACTCATTAATCGAAGGAGGTAACGTGAACATAAAGCGAGAGTTTCATATATATAATGGATTTTTGCCGCATTCTGAAACCCTGTTTAACTTAATTTCATTTGTGGAGTACTCTTATTTTAAATCAGATTGCTAAATTTTCTGATTTCTTTCATACAATATTTTTGGCATTCTTTGCATTTAATACCAAAGATGTGTTTGCTTCTAATTTGTTAACATCAATTTACAAATCTCTGATTCTAAAACATTGATAAAATAAAATAAATATCTGTCCTTTTATTAAAGTACCTGAAATTGACTTTATTGCTTGTAGTAAAATTAATTTGTTGAAAATATAGTTTTTATGAATAATTGTCAATTAAATATCCTGAAGAGTCTTAATATTTTTATATGTGTATTTCAATCCTTTTCTATTCATCAAACTAATTTTGGGATTTCACACTTCGCCATACCTGAGTAATCGTACAAGTATAAGTATTGTAAAATCATGAAACTTCAAGAGAAATTGCCGTTTGTTATAATGTTAATATAATATTTATTTACTAGCACCTATATAAATTAGACATAAAATTCCATTCGACAGCCCTTGACATCATCCATAGACTGTTCCATCTCAGACTTAACAATTGCAATACCTGACTGAATACTTTGTACGACAAAAACTGGTGGTAGCTCCTTAATGAAACAATTTCAAGTTTTTTTCTAAACATTTTTAGTTTTCAGACTCAATATGGTCTACAGAAGTACTCCTTATATGTAACGTTTCCAATCGTGTTATTACTGCAATTTATTAATCATAAAATATATATTATAAAATTTAATGATGTAAAGTTGCATTTTCTTTACCCGAGTTGTAATGTTTGTTCACCGAATTTCTAATGATATCCAACGTACTATTAGTAATTTTTCCGAATATTCATTGTATCTGGTAATTCAATATAAAATACAATAATCAATTGAATATACATTACTATTTCTAGTTGAAAACTTCCATTGTTAATGAAATTTCAAATTATGTGTACATGTAAATTAAATGTTTGTCTGTTTCCTTTATCATTTGAAACTCATTACTCATTGATAAACATATCTTAACACGCACGTGTTTAACAAACGTCCAGATCTAAATTCAACCGGGAATACTTTCTTCCCGCTGAATCTTGGCTCTTGGCATGTTCTCGATAGCAATAGGAGAAAGTATCCTTTCATTCAAAGAATACAAAAGCTTGGCATTGAATGCAACGCCGCGCTGATGATCCGATCAGCAGAGCAGTATCAGTGAAGTCTTTTGG
Source organism: Gryllus bimaculatus (assembly GCA_017312745.1). Taxonomy (NCBI): domain Eukaryota; kingdom Metazoa; phylum Arthropoda; class Insecta; order Orthoptera; family Gryllidae; genus Gryllus; species Gryllus bimaculatus. Next base: position 1,977,500 of record BOPP01000080.1, read on the forward strand.
CAAGGAGGGACCTTAATGAGGGAAGGGATGAGAAAATTTACTTTCTGAAATGTTTTAAGTGATATTTCCGACATCTTTTGAAGAAATTACTCTCACATTATGAGGAGAGGTCCTGCCATTTGCATTTTTTCGAAATGCGAAAGTATAGTGCTTAGGGGTAGAATATTACGAAAAGAAAAATTAAAAAATGATCGCGGAAATCATCAGTAAAAGAAACTTACGTTAGCATATCTTCTGCAAAAAAGTAAAAAGTATTGAGTTTATTTAAAAAATTAAAACATGTATAGCGAAATAGTTTTATATTTATAATGGTGTTGACAGATTTAGAACATCCAGAACACATTCAGAATTAAAGTTATTTATTTAAAGTTTTTCCAACAGATGATTAATACATTCATAAGTTTTAATCGTTTCACTTGAATACTAATAAGAAATTATAGTAAACTAATTTCATCATATGATATTTGGAGAAAATTTACTTTCTGAAATGTTTTAAGTGATATTTTTGACATCTTTTTAAGACATTACTCGCACATCTGGTAATTATGAGGAGAGGTCCTGCCATGCTCTGTATAAGGACACAGGCGTTAGAAATGCCCCTTCCATGGCCACGAATGTCAAAATACTTCAAGATGTGGTATTTGGAACAATAGCAGAACAAAATGTTGATGGTTGATATCGTTTGGTATGGATGCTCTTGATATCGATAGATATTCATAGGAAATTAATTTAAATTTCCAATCAGTTTCGTTTCTGCAACTGCACTTATCGTTTATTCCCAAGAAAAAAATTGCCATGTGATTAACTCAGTATTGTTTCCGTCTCTGCAGCGAGTCTAAGGGTGGTCCTTGAGTTCGAGGATGGAAATGGCGAATTTTCGACACTATATGCATAACTACGTCGAATTCAGCTGCTGTCTGGAGGAGAATTCTGGCCAACTGTTCTCATCGGCAGTTTTCCGTGATCTCGCTTATCAATAGCAAGCGAATGCCTGTGCAGTAACCGAACTGTCTGCCGAACGTCACCATGCGGATAGTTCAAAATAATGATGTACTATTTAAACACAAAAGATCTTCCAAAACCACAAGACAGAATTATCACTCGCAGCAGTATATGACGTTCCTGTCATGTCCTGTCCTATCCTATCCTGTTCTTTGACTCGACAGTTCGCTATGGGCCTTGGTCGACCAGCGCTGAGCGGCGACGAGACAAAAAGTTTCTGTGGTTAGCACTAAGATATCCCTTCACCGTATATCCAAGTCTTCAAAACCTTATGGTGGACTTTGTCATCGTCACTGGGCAATAGATACTGGAACAAGTAAGGAAAGCGCACAGTTATAATTTTTCCCGGGTCGGTAATCGAACCTGGTGTTGCGCTATGGTATGCGAACGCGCGAACCAACGAGCCAACGAGGTCTTACAGGAGGTTCCACAGCCCTCAAATAAAAAACGAAACAAAACTGTTGTCTTATTGTCAAGTTAGTCGATGTGTGATAACCATACTGGATTTCGTGAAAAACTAACACACACACACACACACACACACACGAGTTAATCATAAATAGATACAACGCATTTGCGGAGGTGGGCCTACTGTCTCAACCATCACGTACAGTAAGCGTTTTCCTTCCTCTCCGCACTTCCGAGAATTCCATCGCGGCAAATCGGTTCGGAATGTTTTGCGTGACGTATGTGACCGGCTCCTGATTGGCCGCAGCTGTTCCTCCTACTCACGGTGGGTGACAGGCCCGTCGCGCCGCCGGAGCTGCACAGTGGGAGGGAGACAGGGAGAGCGTGGACTATTGGCGCATCCAATGAGTTTCCCCCTGCCAGTCACGCGAGCCATTACGGCATTGTTAGGCGCTCGTATTGGACAGTTGGCGTCTTTGTGTCCGTGATTGGCGAGTATTGAAGTAAGCAATTTGTAATCGTTAAGATGGTTTAATCATATTTTGAATCTTGGATTTCCTGCCCATACATCAGGAAGTTGAAGGAAGAAAATGTCTTTGCAAACTCATAAAATATTAAAATTCATTCAATTCTGTGTAAGAAATGGCTTTGAAAATCATATCAAGTGTAAATTAAAGAACACATTTATATGTGATAATGAACAGACTACGATAAGTGGATATGTGGGTGGGTGCACGGAGAGTTGAGGGATGTAAAATCATTGCCTCATGGGCACATTCAATAAACTTTTAAAGCAGGAGACACAAGTACAAGCAGTTGGAATACTATATTCGCAGGTGCTAAAATGCTCTTTCATACCTATGGGTAAGGCCCCTACATCTCCAAATTTATTTCAGGACGACTGTCACACTCCTTCCAGCCGTTCTATCTGAAGACAAATATACTTCACTAACTTTTGATCTCCTTTTGATCCACTACAAAATCTGGTGTTATGGCTCACCATTTATAACCGATTTTCTTAAGCGATCGACAGATCTGGCATGTTATAACCCAACCTGTGGTCTGTTTGGACCTTGAAATCCCAGAATATGTTTGCATTGGAGTTTTCGTCCAGATTGTCCATCTTGTGTTTCATTATTGATCAGTTGTCTAAAATCTTATTTTCTGCTTAGATTCCAGGGTAGCAAGATTGTCACTCTGTGATGGTGTTGTTTGAAAATGGACTTTCAGATCTTGTTGCATATTGGGATTGCTTCTTCCTGTTGTTTGAGTACAGTGCACATGCCATACTCGATGGACGTATATGTATACACTTGAATGGTCTTGGTAGCAGCCTGATATTGGGCTGCTAGGACCAGACCTTCTGTCTCTCTCTTAAGGAAGTTATCCTACAAAAAAATCCCAACTAAGCCAACCGTCCATCTTCACTTGGATGTCCCGTGCACAATGTCAGTACGACGTCTTGCTATACCAAATTATACAGTGTTTCTGTCCTTCCCTTTCTCTCTCTCTCTCTCTCTCTCTCTCTCTCTCTCTCTCTCTCTCTCTCTCTCTCTCTCTTTCTCTCTCAGCTTCAGGTTACTCACCTTACTTATTTCAATGAGCCACTTTTCCTTATATTTTCGAAGTTCTCTACCAGTACTTGCTCCTCTATTGGAACCGTCTTCTTTATTTGCTTAGGTTCACGTCCTCCAGATCTGAGTCATAATGTCAAAATCACTTTGCGAGAGGAGAGAGAGATGGGTTACCATTCTTTGATTACTATTATTTATTATCATCCTTTTTTCGTAATATATCTTCTTCAGTATTGTAATGTCATAGAATTAAAGCAAAAAAAATTCTTAATGGATGTTCATCGTGTTCATAACATATCTCTACATGCTCTCTGAATAACAAATGGAAACAAGTTTTTCTTAATCTTTTTCTTCAGGTACACAGATATGAGATAAAAATATCGCCTCTAGGTATAAATGATAATTAATCGTACAGTGACCTTGCATATATTACATGAACAAAGGCGGAATCTGCATTAATGTATCTAACACATTTATTAAAGCTACCCGATTACTGATATAAAGATATGATGAAGAAACCGCTTGCTAGAGATGTCTCCCTTGCTGGAATCAGCATTCTCTAAAATTTTAAAACTGTGTCTTGGACAACCGCCTCGGTCTTTCTGACGTCTAAAGTCTTACATTCGAAGAATTCCCATACATGTTAATAAAAGGCGTGAAGTAACATTAAGGCTTCCTGCATTTTACGAAGAGAGTTACAGTTCCTTACGTTATGTTTCGCTTTATTGCTTTAGAAAATAAACTTACAACTTCAACGTACCAGTTAGCATTCCGTGATATTAAACCGGTATTTTTTTTTTACTTTAAGTTAAGTTTGTATCAAAATTGTATCACGAACTGGGAAGAAAGATCTGTTGAAACAATGATTAAAAAATAATAATCCTGAAAACTGTTTTATTGGTTTACGAAAATGCCATAAAGAAATGGACCTTGAATGTGTACTCAATACGTCCTATCGTTGACACCGAACTGTTGATATTGTTTTGAGTAATCTCCCGCCCACATTATACATTTCTATTTTTAACAATTTGTTTATTTACATAGGTTTTGTTCTTTTTCCAAACCAGTCTCGATAAAGCAATAGGATCTACGTACATATTTCAAGAGTAACAATTCATTTTCGTACTAAAATTTGGAATAAAATATTGTAAACGTTACGTTTTAAGTCAGCTGATGTCAATTTGGCCACATGAGTAGTCTTTCCTTCAATCCCAGAACATCTTCGTTGTATCATAATATTCCCAACGCATTTACTACTTATAAAACGCGTTATTTATTTGAAAATATTAATACATACGTTTTCATAGCATAACTCTCTAGGACATGTTTCAGCTTAGTTCAGTTCAATGATTCACATCGCAATTTCGAGAATATTTTGAATGTTGGGAATGTTACAAAAATATGGGATTCGAAAACACAAATTCAAAAAATAAGACTAGAATAACTGCTCCTCCTCCCCTCAGAAGTCAATGAAACATTAAAATTATAGATTTGACTAATTATTCATAGTAACGATAATCATTCAGTATATCAATTTTTTACGTTATAAATATTAACTGTAAGTCAACAAATAAATATATTAATTGGATTGTTGGTGAAGTAGATACCTTTTTTATTTTGATAAATAAATAGAGATATTGTCAGGTATCAATATTGATACCTGACAATATCTCTATTTATTTATCAAAATAAATATATATTTTATATTCAGCATAAATCAAAAATTAATTATAAGAAAACATTAAATGGGATGAACCATATACCTGCCTCCGTCCCCCATCCCGAAGAGAAATCAGAGGCGTGCGTCTTTGCTCTTTATTCACTTTTCCTTGCAAGGGCCCTTTTGTTCCCTGGAAAACTAAGCGCGATTTGGATCAACAAAGACGGAGGGTAAGGTATAGAACGGACGGTACGTTTTAAGATGGTTACTCCCACAAATTGGTATGCGACTGATTGCCAGGACGGTATGAGGAATTCAAAACTACTATTTTCCTAAGTTTCGGAGTCTGACTCCTTGTTTTGTGACGTGCGGACTATTGCGGAAAGGAAATACAGAAATATTTTCCTCAAAATTACTCGATGAGTAATCGGTGGGAAGGCACACTAGATCGTTTTCCAAAACAATATTTCGTTCGCATCTTTTTACAAACGCCGGGTGACGCGGATCGTCCCGTACCGACCGTGGCAGGCTAAACGTCACACTCACTATTAAAAAAAATTGAAAAATCCCGTAAGTGCTGGTGGTCCGTACTGAACGAATCTAACGCGCTAGGCTTTATGGGCAGGCAGAACGCGATGCGGGATGTCCAGGCAATATCAAACAAAACGTAGGCAAAAATTGCTAAACTTTATCCTCTTCTAAACTCTAAATCAGCTTTAAGTCTAAATGTAGAACTACAATTTATAAATCGATATTACGACCAACAATCACGTATGCTAGCCCAATTTGGTGTAATGCAGCAAAAACACTCATCGAAAAACTACAAATCATTCAAAATAAATGGTTAAGAAAACTAACTAAGGCTCCCTGGTTTATTAGTAACAACCAACTTCACAGAGAATTACAAATTGAGGCAATACAAGAACACATCCTAAAATCCTCTCACAAGTACTTTGACACTCTTTCAGGATCTCCAGCCACGCCCAACTTCAAACTCGGCAAAAACTACCCAAAACCAAATAGGATATGCTCACAATTTCCCAAGGATAAACTCAGACCTCCATAAATACTAAACGTCATTAATTCCCAACAGCTATTAATATAAAATAATAACATATAAATATTTTATTCAAAGAATTATAAAAACAAAATCACATCAAATCAATTTTCAAAATTATATATTGAACACAGCCTGTAATATTCAGGACAATTAGCGTGAGAACGAATGTCAAAGCATTATTTTGTAAAATGTTAACACCCCTGAAAGGCAGCAATGCCGAACAGGAGGAAATAAATTTTAAAAAAGGCAATATCAATCTGCATAAACACTACGCCAGCTGACGCCGTTGCACTGTCACATCGCATCGCGTCTGTTTGTAGCCTCAGATACCTCGTAGTCTTTCATTCCCTGAGTTCACTTTTATATGGTTTTCTCCAAGTGTTGTACTCTAGTTAAATATAGTGTTAATGAGATAAAATAAACATTATTTATGAATAAATATAGTTTTATGCTTATTAGATATGTTTTAAAACTTGAAAACATGTTTCTGGAACATGTTCTGAAATTAACATACGTTATTTTGCCTTTAGACTCGTGTACAATATCAAAATATCCACTTGGCTGTATTTCAGGCCACTGTACTAAGATTGTCACTCTACGATTGGAAAATTATTTTGTAAAGATATACAGCATATTATGGAGAGTACGTCTTCTTCAACTATTGGAATAATCATTATCCACATATTCTATTTTACGCTTACCTAACACATTATTTCTACAACAGTGATACATTTTAAACTATGCCATTCAACCAATCTTAATATCGTACCTCAAGACCTAACCAAATGTAACAGAACATTACAAGATATATTTTGTATATTACGGCACAGGAAATAACAGTCCAGTTTTCCAGTCTAGAAAACCGAATTCGAATATTCTGGTTCCCACCGTTTTCGACTTATACATGGTCGATGTGAAGGAACCTCTTGTAAAGAGGCGTGCATCGCAAATTGACGGGTCTCATCATAGGTCGTCCCCAGATCTCATCACCAAGAGGGAAAATAACACCGCTACCTCAAGAAGTAATAATATGCACTGCGCTTCCGCGACTAATGACCATACCATTTGACACGCCCGCGAACATGAAATAATCAATCACTAAAACTCATCCTATATTTCGGAATCTTGTGCGTTCCCCCCGAAGTGTGTGGGTGTGTTCGGTGACGTTCAGTACGCACTCTCTGCTAGGAAAGCTAATTTTCCCAGCGGCCACATCGTAAACGCCGTGAACGAGAAAGAAGTACAGTATACTTACGTGTTCCATGTAATGAACTACGAGCCAGGAAAATCGATTCTCAGTATGACAGACTGCTTGAGTAACATGAGCTAGTCGACCTTCTATACGAAAGACACATAGGCGGAAGTTGGAATCTGTCAAGAATACATTTTTATTATAGATACGTTTCGGTTTCAGTAACAGTTATTGCTAAGTAAAAATACTATGTGCACACTATACAGAATTATATAGAAAATAAGTTTTTCAAAAAACCTGACATTTATTGTTACATTAGAAAACTCATAAAAAATCGTTTAACATAAATTAATTCGTTTATTAGGTTACTTTAAAATGATGCATGTAATCATTCCAAAATGGATATAAGAACTAGCAAAAACTTTTAACACCGTTTGAAGGAAATTCCTCAAACAGCGTATCTCTCAATTTCACAGAGGCTTCAAGTATATTTCAATTTCGAATATTTTGACAATCAAAATAATTTTGCAATCCTCCAACACGGGTGTCATATTAGTAAATGGATGTGGGAGGTGACGATATTAAAACACGATCGATTCGTTAGTTTGCTATTTTTCGAATTGTCCCTCTTAAGTTATCTTTTATGAAAAAATACACTATAGACACTTACTTTCACTATTACGTACTAATATTTTCTTAGTTTTTTATTAATATATATTTACTACAAATAAATGATATTGCAAAAAAGAAGAAATGCATGTAAAAGTTATAGGATGACCCATATTTAATCTCCAGGAACGCGATTCAATAAGCAGTTTCTTGGAAACGTGTATCTGTAAATCATGTTATTCTCGTCTCCGAAGTGTTTCAAAATTGTAACGGTTCCTCACACTGAGTGCGCTTCTCATGCGGGCTTCGTTTTGCTCAGCTCGAGGCGTTTGGAGCCGCTTCGACGCGACGCCTGCGATCCTTCTCGACGGAACGGGGAACTTAATTATCCACCCTCCTGAGAATCTTTTAGGGGATTTTTACTATGTCCCGAAGAGGTTTCTGAATATTCATGAATATTTATGCGCATCCTTCATCCTTGTTCTTGAGAAGAAGAAGAACCCTTTCGGCGCGATGAGATTTCTTTCGGACCCTCAATTGATGTTTCGGAACCACCGCTGCGCTGCACTGATCACAGTAATTCAAAATGACGATGCACAACCAACAGTAATTGACACATCTGGTTATTTTGACTTTTCTCATATGCATTATGCAGAATAATCCTATGGCATTTACATTTCCAGGTTGTAATAGTATAAACTTAATAAGAAATTAAGAACACACTCAGATTTAAGAGTCAAAGTGCGATCTAACTGTGTTTAACTAATATTGTTTTCAAAAATATCGTATTAATCTTTTCTTACTTTTCAGTATAGTTTTATTTATATTTTCTGTAAATATATTGTACAATTTCTTTCTTTCTTGATAATCGATTCTTATTCAGTATTGTTTACTGAACAAACCAGCCTTTGCATGACAACCCAAGACTGAAATACTAATATATATTTTATTTGATTTTCTTATACTCGTATATAATTGTTTATTGCATACACGAATACATATATTTACTGACAATAAATTATTACAGTTACAATATATTAACACAGTGTGTATACAATTATCCAAGCAAGGAAGAATTATTGCAAAAAAATGCTTCTAATAGTTCGAGTGGGGGTATCTTCAAAAGGTATTGCTTGTAAATCAGTGTTCTGAAGATGTGAAGTTTCAAACAAACAAATGAACCAGATCAGTTGTTATGTAGTGTAATTAGTAAGTATCGTTTATGTAGCCAACGCACAACCAATCCTAGGCTTCATTTTGCCCCCAAATTGAAAGGAAAAGAACAAACGGTAAATTATGAAACTCTATTGGTCAATTCTATTCTCACTTTTTTCTCATTTGATTTTCATTTTATCAGCTCATTCAGAACCTTCCAAATCGGAAAGGAATTCGAAGCCACAAATTCTTGGCACACCTCTTTTGCCCTCTGGTACTACATGTCTAAACAAAAATATAGTATAAAGTAAACTTTACACTTCTAAAAACTATTTCAAATAAATTATCTAAATTCATTGAGTTTATAAAGAACGTGTTGGAATAAAACATACGTTAAGTGTATTGATTATAAATTGTTTTAATGTTAATACTAACCTCTTTTTCAATCCATTGCAGAAATACTAGGGTATCCATTTTAGGATACCCTAGTATTTCGAAACAAATAATAATAATTTTTATATTTGGAGAAGGGGAGAGAATAAATGCTGAGATGCAGATGATGCCAATACACGCCAAATCACTAATCGTTTCAAAAAAAAAAATACAAGAAGAGTCCCAAGTATAGCCCAGCTGCGAGTAAAACCTCGAGCAGCTGCGCGTTTTCCGCGGCGCATGCGCTCTGTGACGGCGCCCCATTTAGGCGGAATGTCGCCGTAATCTCGGGAACGAGCTCGATTGGGGAAGCGGGCGGGGCGTGAGCGGCGTGGGCGAGTGAGCCATGCAAATAGTGCGTGATACGCCCACTCTTCTCTTCGCCTCTCTCGGAATAGCAGTCAATGAAGCAGAGAAAGCACAGTGAACCTTTGCTGCTCCTCAAGTTGAAAACGTTACGCATAATTTTATATGTATGGTTAGATCCATTATGTAAGAATATTCCGTCGTTGTTATAACTCAAACGCCCGCTCTAAACATTCAGGAACGGAAATCTCCTTCAACAAATGTGTCTTGTATACTAAAGACTTCTCAACATAAGGGTATTCATCTAAAAATGCTTAGAAAATATTTATTATATATTTGTTCGACATAGACATTTGAACAATTCATTATTTTTTTCCGCGAGACTATTTTATGTTGGTGTATTATGTGACACTATCACATAATCACAAAGTAAATGATTAGAAGATGGACCTTTGTTTTATTACAGCCAGGGAGTCAGGGGGCAGTCATTACCAGGGAGTCAAATGTCAGAATACAGAACCTTTATTACGGATATAACCTCCTTATGTTGTTTTCGATGAAACTTAACACACAAACACAATCCTCGTGTATGAACATCGCGTCCCGGCTAGTGGAAACCCAGGCCGCTCCGCCGCACCAGCAAAAGTGCATCTCATGCACGCCACGCGCGCGGTGCCGCCTCCAACCGCTAAACGGCGCGGCGCGCCGAGCCGAGCCGCGAGGTCGCGGTGGCGGCGTCAGCGGCGGCGGCGGTGGAGTCTGAAAGCGGCGCGAGCGCGGCGCCCATAAAAACAATTCTCGGCACTTGAGCCCACTTGCTGCGCGGCGCGCGGGGCGAGGACTGGACCGCGGGGGGCGAGGACTAGGCTGGCGGGGCGAGGACTAGACTGGCGGGCCGAGGTCTGGGCTGGCGGGGTGAGGACTGGACAGGCGGGGCAAGGCCTGGCTTGGCTGGGCGAGGACTGGACTGGCGGGGCGAGGACTGGACTCGTGGGTCGAGAACTGGGCTAGTGGGTTGAGGACTGGTCAGGAGGGCGAGGACTGGGCTGTCGGGGCGTGGACTGGGCTGTCGGGGCGTGGACTGGGCTGTCGGGGCGAGGACTGGACTGGCGGAGCGAGGGCTGGGCTGGCGTGACGGAAAGCGTGGCGCGTCGAGGTGGGGGAGGATTGAAAGGAAATGGTGGAGTGCAGAATGGGTTGACAGTCTTGAGCGAGGGTAACAGGAAGGGGCGGGATATCAAGAAGTAACGGAGACGACAAGAATGGTTCGAGGCTTATAGGAAGGGGGGGCGGGCTATCAGTGAGGAGCGTGGACGTCGGTAGTAGGTTGTGAACAGAAAGGGTTGTTAGGACGGTCCTGAGCGACAACAGGAGGCAGGAAATTGCCAGGAAGAAGACTAGTTAAGGTGAGAGCGTCGGAAAGGGGTAAGAAGAGGCGAGAACCGGGCTGAAGTGGGTCTGCGCGCCATTGGCTTGGAACGCATGAGCCAGGTTGCGCGGACGCTGCGAAGGGCGAGACTGGCGGGGAGGGAGTTTGCGGAGTGGTGAGGAGCGAGGTGCAGCGAGGACGGAGGAAATGGTCGCGTACATCGGCCTGGAGAGAGGGGACGCGGTACAGCGTTGTGGGAAGGGTAGATTGCCATGGGTTCGGGAGGCGCGAGTGCAGCGGTGCTAGGAGAGGAGACGAGACCAGGGAGACAAGGGAGAAGAGTAGAAGAGAGGATATGAATAGAAGAGGAGAGGAAATGAAAGGAAAGGATAGGACAGGACAGGACAGGACAGGACAGGACAGGACAGGACAGGGCAGGGCAGGGCAGGGCAGGGCAGGGCAGGGCAGGATAGGATAGAACAGGACAGGACAGGACAGGACAGGACAGAGCAGAATAGAAGAGGAGAGGATTGGAGAAGGGAGGACAGACAAAGGAAAAACGGGAATTAAAGGAGCGGATAGAGGCGGCAATGAGGGGAAAGGGAAGGAGAGAAGAGGAACGGGAACAAGAACAGACGAGAGACGAGGAGAGCGGGTTGTGTTAGGGTGGGGTGATGCTGCCGGAGTCGCTGCGCGTCATCGGCGCGAGATTGAAGCGTGTTCGACGCGGCATGCGACCACGCGAGGGCCTTGCGTCGACACTCGATGCCTCGCCCTTTACCCCCACCGTGACGTCAGAGTGGTTCCGAGTAACCTTCACGACTTAAAGTTAGCTATACTGATGTGTGATATTCTCCTTTTACGAAATATTAAGCGAATGCTCGCAAGACAAGCAACATGACCACCCATGTTGAGAAATCATTTAATACACATGAGCTGTGTCCGCCAGTTCAGTGCTACGAAATGGAAATCTTCCTTTACTAATGTGATGACCCTGAAGAAGTGGCGTAGGTCACGCCCTAAGCATTGACTGCGCTGCGTTGTGTTTCAAAATCCGTCGACGTTATAATAGGTCTTATGCCTAAAGTTCCATGAATTACATGTTAATGTGGACAACGAATTCAGTAATAATTCAGTGTTTCATGCATCTGTGACTTTTCGAATCCCTAATAAAATATTTTTTTCTAATTATAAAACGACTTCGCTTTTTACATTTATTTTCGTGGGAATGCTATGATTATGGATACTGAATCCTCACTTGGCCATTCCGAAGGAAATTTCTAATCACCTCTATCAATGCCCAGAGTTGCCGTGGGCGACACGACTTTAGGCTTCATGGCTTCTTTATTTTTAACATTCATTTTTTTACAAAATTTATTTTTAGACATTTAAACGCTCTCTACTTGCAAAACAAATGATCACACGCACAAGAAACGTAATATGAAAATCTTGAGGGTATTGCGAAAAGAAAACGTGAATAATCAATTCCATTGAGGCATGTGTTGCTACATTTCATGAAGTACTTGGCTTCTGTGGGATAGATCTGTCTAACCACGAAGCGTGATCGATAAAGCGACCATCAGAATTCAAGATAGTATTAAGGCTAGGATAGCATACTTAACAGCTACATCATATCAATGACTATCAATAACATTTTTCTTGTTAATGCTTCTTTTCAGATTTGCACTTGCACTAAAGTTCCTCTGATAAATCTCTCAAGAAATTCCAAACTATAGGTAGCTATACGTGTCAGGCCAGGAAATATTGTGGCCCATAATCTATATATTATTCCTCCTAAGTTTAATATCAGCGCTATAAATAGTTTCCAGTCTAGAGAAAGTTATTGAGAGAAAGTTTAATAATCACCTACTGTATACCACAGCTCGAAGTATTCCAATCCAATTTTGACTCCAGATGTGAGACTGTCTCCGTATTTCCATTACGACGGCAACTACTTTCAATAATGCCGTCTTAAACCTTGTTTACATAATACCAGACGCACGACAGAAAGACAGATGAAAGAAAATGGTAGATTTGAAATCAATTCGCATTCAGAACCAAGTATTTATCGTCTCGATACGACCAAAACCAGAATGTCTACGCTCAGAGGGATTAACGGTTTCCTCCCCTTTCTTTCGCAGCGCACATACGCCCACACGCCCCAAGCCGACGCGCGTTCACGAGATTTCGATCTCCTCTCTACTCGCCTCCGCGAGAAACAAACGGCGAGCGCATCATCTGCAAGTCTAATGGACGCGTGCCGCTGCTGCCCCCTACCGGCGGAAGCGGCAACAGTAGCGGCCAATAACAGTATTCCCATTAACAGCTTCGAAGAATCCCGAATAGGAAAGGGCGAAAACTGCTGAATGCAGAATATTGTCCGGTGTCATCAGTTTAAAGTCGCGGGTAAACAGAAGGCTTGACGATTTTCGAAGCGTTTACTAGAAATAATTACATTACTCCGCTAGATTTGGTGCCGGAGGGACATGGGGGGAACGTTCAAGTACATGGAGCGAAACTTTGCAGGTTTCGATAATAAGTACTGGTATTTCCAATATGTGATTGTGATGTGATGTTGTTTTCTCTCATTATTAAGTTAAACATCTGCAGAGCTATCCAATCTATAACCATACATCTTTCCTTATCATTTCCCCAAATGATCATCCTCCTTGTATATCATTTAACCAAACTTTGATAAAGTAAATTGTTAGGCGACATCATGTGTCAAATTGTCTTCTATCTTCGTAGTACCGAACTACACAATAAACTTTTTATTAATTTTTTGATACAAAATATCCTGTTCTACCCTTTAGATCTCTTCTCTTCTGATAGAATAATATTTTTCCAAGTATCAATACATACTAGAAAAATAGTTAAGATATTCGGACGAAACTTAAGTGTGTTTTTTAGAAAATAATTGCAATAACTTTGTTAATGAATCAATTAGAAGTAATAATTATGGATTCTATCAACTCACGTTTTATCTATCTTTTAAAGTTACAGGATTATGATAAAAATATGTGAAAATTACAAAGCACAAAAATGTATTAGAAAATAGTGTTATTTGATAATCTAATCCAAGACGACTATTTTCAGCCTTCCGATCACTGACAAGTCAACCGACAAGTCAACAATTTTACAATAAAGCGCATTTGTTGAGATATTCCACGGTAATTTATTTATCCATATTATAAAGAATATATCACGATAAATATCAGTCAGTACTGAGGGGTTTACACGTTGTATTCAATTATTTGCAATCTTAGCACTTATTTGCAATTCTAATACTCAATTAAGTACTTAACAAAGAATTTTGATTTAAATCTTAACCCGTCTCTTGCGGCAGTGTGGTGCAAAAGCAAACTGAATATTTTTTGCATCGAAGATTAATTGTTGTAACAAAGTTGCTTTTAGTGTATGATAATTATGATATCACATTGATATACGAGTTCAGAGAAAATCCTCAAACACATCTGTGTGGTAACAGTAGATATCAGACGAGTTACATCAACTTTCTAATGTTTAGGCGTCGAATCAGAAATGAAATCATGGAACGCACAATTCATTACTCCAAAGTTTAAAATTAAAAATCCACGTGGTAACATTTACATGACTTTAAGCAAGATAGCAACGTTATTTTTATAAAACTAATCTGTGGAATAAAATTGTTTTGAAATTGCTTCTTTTCGTAAATGAATTGGGAAATTTTAAACGACAAAGCATTCGCCTATTGTTCATTAATGTATTATTTACGTTTAATCTAAACAGTGAGTGACTTCTTGAGTTCAATTCATTCAGTGTCAATACCTAATCATCGATAAACGTCGAACCACTACAGATAGTCCCCGCCGGGGGGTTGGAATGAGCTGTTATCGACTACAAACAAACGGCGCGCGCTTCATCTGCAAGTCTAATCGAATTGCCGCACTGCTGCCCCTGCCGGCGGACGCTCGAACAAGAGCAGCTTATAACTGTAAACACAACCCTGCGCTGCGGGCGTGCCAACATTTCAGGGTTCAAGGGGCACGATAAAATGGAACTCGAACGAGACTTTCTGGCGGATTCGGGAACAAGCGAGTGTCGATAATCGCCGCATTAACCGTAACGTATTGTAACGCCACGGGCGGTGTGTTGGTGCTTGGTTTTCCGACCGGTGTACGATTTTCAAAACACACGTAAACTAATAAATCGCACTTCCAATAGAAAAGTGACACAAGTGCGAAATTGTCATTTTTCAGCTAAAAACTGATAAAGAGGTTACCAAGAGGTACTGCTACTATTCTGAAGTTGATTTTAAATTAGTTCAATTACTGTACGCTAATAGGTGAATATTTGGTACAATCTATAACGAGTATTACAGAACTATGAAACTTAAAATCGCAATTTCTGAGAAATCAGAAATTTGCACTTGTGTCACTTTTCTATTGGAGGTGCAAAATGATGTTATTTGAAATTTATAATTTCATGTTCTAGAGAGAATAGAAGCAACATGAACATTTATATTTTCTATCCGTTGTGCCTGTAATACTAAATCAAGCCTGACACACTAAGTCAAAAACAACTTCAACAAATGATGTTTATCCATTTCTTAGGCCTTAGCGCCTATACACATTTCATAAACAGCATTCCAGTACATACAATATCTGGTATACATATTTGATAAATGCATTGCACACACACACACACACCAAGAACCATTTTGTAATACCAATACTGGGTAGTCCTATTGCCGTATTGTTTTCTTGTGATGAATTCTAGTTACATGTCCAATATTAGAAACTATTGTTGGTATTTTAAGTTGTCGGTAGCAGAGAACGCAATTCTGGTACGAAATGCAACTAGTGCATGGCGAAGAACTTTATCTGACATTCTTGAGTCGTTTAAAAACCAGTAGAAGAAGTACTGAACACCTATGTCGATGATATTAGAAAATACTGGTTTTATGATAAGTTGTTTCCCACTTGTTTTTATGATACGTCGATTCCCGCTTGGTTTTATGACAAATTTATTCCCGTTTCGAGGAAGTTAACGAAATGAGTGAAAAAATAATCTGTTTCTATCAACATCAAGAAAACGAATTCTTTTGGAACGTTTGAGCTTGTTTCACCCAATAATATAAATTTTAATTCTTTTCTTTCTAGTAAAACAAAATTATTGTTCAATAATTCTGAAGTTACTATATCAAAAGCTGTAGTAGAGTTAAGAGAGTATTCAAACTCTTTGAATTGTCCGAAAGAATGTCAAATTGGCTCAGAATTATGACTAAACTTGAATTACTGTAGGTAATACAATGTATGGTTAGAGCATTTTTTCAGGTCTACCAGTCGTGTACCAGCCAACGCGCTAAAAATAACACGTGCACATAACATACAGTTTACATGTAGTCGACTAGACAAGTATTTTACCCGGTAGCAAGCATGAATAGAAACTAAATCATAATCCTTCTAAACATATACCGATTCATATGGAAGCACATCGCACGGTGATCAGTTGTTCTCATCTCTATTACCCCCAATCGTATGCTGCTTCTAACAACCTCGACGGTGCTAACACCACAACAACAAAAATAACACGTGCACATAACATACTGTTTACATGTAATCGATTAGTCAAATATTCTACCCGGTAGCAAGCATGAATAAAAAATAAATCATAATCCTTCTAAACAACACATACCCATTCATATGGAAGCACATCGCACGGTGATCAGTTGTTTTCATCTCTATTACCCCCAATCCTATGCTACTTCTAACAACCACGACGGTGCTAACAACACAACAAAAATAACACGTGCACATAACATACTGTTTGCATGTAATCGACTAGTCAAATATTCTACCCGGTAGCAAGCACGCATAAAAAATAAATCACAAAGTCTTTAAATAACACGCACACATCTACATGGTAGTACATCGCAAAGTAACGAGCTCCTCGCATCTCCATTTCCACCAACCGTACACCGCGTGAAAGGCCTACCAACCAAACCGGGATGTTGCACGGGCGATCGCAGCCACCAGAGGGCGTACCCAACTTCCCGTTCGCTCACCCACCGGGAAGGCTTCCATCCGCGCTCCAGTGATTTAAAGGCGCGGCGCAGCCATTAGCTTCTCGCCCTCTCCAGATCAATTAAGCCATCCCGCCCCTGTCGCCGAACGCGTTTGCCGCCGCCATTCCGCTCTTTTTCTCACTCCTCCGCAACGGACGCAAGAAACCTCGCCGAAAAGCTGTTCACATCTCGTCGTAAATCTGTGCCGTATTTTGTCGGTCTCGTCCAAGGACCGGGGTTAAGGAGAAGAAAAAAAACCGACGAGCGTCTATGACGATAATAAAATTTGAACCGCCGTTTAATACAGCTTTTACGGGACGTTTAATATTTTATTACGGGTACTAGGGCGCGTGAGATCTTTTTCGGAGGCTTTATTAAGGTGGCCGCGACTGATGTCTGTGGTAATTATGAAGACGTCGGGTTCCCGCTTCAATTAGAACGCCGTTTCAATTAGGGCAAAAGGAAGCAGGACGACTCCCAAAAGCACGGAATGGTACCAAAAGAACGGTTATATATTGTGGTCTCAGAACAGTCATTTTTACCTGCAAAAAATTTGAAGTGTGAACAACATGTGCCAATAAAAATATAACATAAAAGGAGTATCTTGTTTTTTGTTCATTTTTATAACTTCTTCCTACTTCCATTAATTTAGTATCTGTAATAACCAGGGTTAGATTTTTTTGGAATCTCCACTGAATCGTTCCAATCGACAACTAATTTAAAATATCTCTTTTTAATTGTAGTTCAATAAGGATTCTAAACAGCTTTTACTCTAAGAAAAATTTATTAAACGGAGTAAGGTTCTTTAAGAGAACAAGCACATAGGATACGTGACCAAATCATTTATTCAAGAATGGATACCTCCCTTATTTCAAATACTACTTAAATACATTTTTGAATTTTGATTATATCTCGGAAACTGTGATCTACATCCAAGAATACAGCTTTTTGGATTTCTCTAACGGTGTTAATTTACACGTATTAAGCTGAATTCTATAAAACAGAGTACTTCGGACCCTTATATTGCATTTTTTAGAATAAGCTCAAATGGATACTCAGTTTTTATATCTTTTGTTTATCCACCAGAAGAGCAACTGCGCTGCGAGCCCCCGTAAGGTTTAGAAAATAATTCTTAAGAGCATGTGGGAAAATATTTGGTGGGCATCAACCAACATGTGGAGTTTATTAACTTATCTTCAACAAATAGAAACCTTTTTGAACATTTATTACATTTTTGGAAGTTTAGGTCTTCAGGAACCCCAGCTTTGTTGCGCGAATGTTTCACAAACGAGGAGAATCTCGAAACCTTTGTAAAATGAAATTGACTATTAATATTCTGTTAATTTTAATTTTACAGTTCAGAGCATTTTTGTTGATTAATAAATACTTAAAATATATATACCGACGTTCAGTTACAATTCTGTAATGGTGGTTAATGACTCAGTCCTAAAATATTCACATTCCCACGCAAGTGTGCACATAGTTGTGTTAAGCACGTATGTACTACATCTTAATATAGCTGTAACAGTAATGAAGGGCATACCATTAATTTTAACCGGTCGACATTCAAACTACTTTTGAGTTCGAAACGTAAGCATCGGTAGTCCCGTAATTATTGTTGTCGAGGTCAACGGTCACTAGGTATCACTCGATACTAGTATTGAACCGTATTAACGGTAGAATTTACTTCAGGCGCAGTGATGTTGCTGCGGCCGGGCGTACCTAGGTCTGGAGCCCCGTTGGTGGAGGATTTTCGCGGTTTAGGCTGTTTAGGCATGCCGAGGCTGTTTACGTATATCTCAGACGCCACCTGGAGGAGAATTCTAGCGACCGGCTGCTCTGATCGGTAGTTTTCCGTGGTTCTTCCGACCAAGAGAATACCGGAGCAATATCCTAACATACGGGTCAGATGCCGCGCGCGATCTTTCCCTTCCATTCCTTATCCTATCTTGCTCCTTACACACACCAACACGCACTAGAATACTAAAGATTTCGGGAGACATAGAGCTAATACCGGCCGAAACGGTAACCTACTGGGATGGAGATACGAGCAGAGAGAGACCTCCTGCAAGCCGGTATGTTGATCGGCGCTGAATCTCATCATTCAGGAGGAGACCGCCATTTTCCGGGATAAAACAGTCCTTACGAAACCGCAACTAATAACCGTAGCAGTGAACAAGTGCAGAAACCAATAAAGCAATCAAACATTGTACCATGATCCGCATGATCACATTTTCACGGAAATGTTTTTACCGTCCTAGCTCAAGAAACTTTAACTGAACGGAAAATAAACAGTAGAGACATTGATGCTTTACTGGGCGAGTATACTCGTACAATATTAATTGCGCAACAAGGTTACATTCACTGATGTTTTCCACATGCTTTATGGCCCTTTTCGGAACAGCGCGCGTATCTGTGGAGGAGGAGGAAAGGGTATTCCGCGTGTCTCCTGCTCGCTATTGTCCGCGCGTCTTCCGCCGAAGAAAGTGCTCCAACGCCCTGGGTTCGTGCCTTGACGAGGAGGAAAACCTCTCGGGAAGGAAAGCGGTTCTCACGAGAGCTTCGGATGGTTTCCGCGTGTTTTTCTTAGCCCAGCACTACAGTAGAATCTCAATAACTCTGACTTCCATAATTCTTATTCCATAATATTGCAATTTTTTTCATTCTTCACCAATACTGTATATTAACGGCAATGAGAATACACAATACTTTAATATTTAATCGTTTCTCACATTAAAAAACATCGCCTGCTACCGATGTGTTTGCAGACAAGTGATTAATTTACATATTAGACCACCAACTCAACTTCTTACCATCTCAACACTCCATCGCCTGAGACTATATTTCTTTAAAATTATTACATTCTTTGCCAGTTTTAAAAACGTACAATTCGTCATAGGATCTATTTAAATATGCACAATTAATTCAAGTAACTCATAATTAGCTTCACTACAACGTTTTTTACAGGTAGGACTTCCAGTGTTACATTTTAACATAGAACAAATATATTTGAGCAGACCTTGAACCCGTTTCGAGGTATACTAGTATTTGTAGGGAAATATTCGTACGAACTGAATCAAAGGTCTTAATTCATTTTCTTTAAGCAACAAATTCACCATTTTAATATTCAATTTATTAGCTAGTTTTTGTGATACAAAACACCAAATAAAGTATCTCAGAGTTCAGTGCATCCAAATACACTAATTAGTGCGTATTATTATCTTCCCCTTATCTTTCTTTATTACTTTTTTCCTTCTTTCTTATTAAGCAGTAAATATTCTTCTGTACCAAAAACACATTGCATATTTTAAATGTACAGTAAATTGGCTATAAAAATACAATCGAGATCAATATTTTGATGGTTGACATTGCAATGAGCACTTTGTGACACGTATTACACGATGCACTTCTGGAAAAAAATTGCTTGGTTCCAATTATGTCAACAAACTCGCAACAGACTTGCAAATTAGACATACAGAGGTTGTTGTGAGCAGGCATTTCCCAGAAAATCTCTAATTACCACAAAATCTAATTTTTTGTACTCGACATACGGCTACACTGCGAAACGAAAGACCGTTTGCGAGTCTGGAATTGCTGGAAAGACATTTGCAATGGAGGGTTCGCATTCAGATAGTTCTGCTATTCTGCAATCATTAAGCACGGTTGAGTGACCGGCTATCCCACCTCCATTGTTACAAGGCGTCCTATGGAACGTTAGCTTTACGTTCACAAACACAACCAGGCATCGAACCCACAGTCCGACCCAGCGGTTAGCTTCGTTACGCTTCCTGCTCTAGGGTTAACAACTATTCTTGACAGATAGGGCACGTGTAATAAGCTTCTTCAGTGCGAGTCTTTTTAATGAAAGCAATTATTGTCTCAAGTGTGACTACTTCATGATATTCATCTCAAAATCAACTAACGGTAAAGAAGACTTCGAAGAAGTTATTAAAAGATAGCAACAAAGTACCATTTTGTCGGTAATTTATTACAAACGACGAAAAATGAGATATTTAATATGACCTTCGAAGTCCGTCCATGAAATGAAGGCCTGCAAATAATGATCTTAAATAAATATCTAAAGTGTTGGTAATATTCTGCCTCGTTCTTGGGTAATATTAAGTAATTTCTTAGCTTTACGTGGTTTTAATTATGTTCTGAAATGAGATCTCCTCTTAGAAATAATCAGCGAGAGAAGAAAAACAAGTACTGCAATGTGCACTAGATGAGAAAACGGTAAATTTAGATCAGCGTTTCTCAATAGAAGTTCCGCACGTCTGCAAGAGATAATCCTTAATAGTAGATGTGCAAGAAATAATAATTAATGCGAAATAAATTACTTTGGGAATGGGGAAAAACGTATCATAAAATGCTCCTTAAAAATTGTGAATGTCAAACTTATAATGGTACTAGGCTTCTCTAGAATAACGAGTATCATTTATTAGGATGATAAAAAAAACACGAATTTTATTTGTTTTTCAGTAAGGCAATATTTTATTCCAAAGTCGAGTGATGTTAACGAACATCTTTCGAAATATTACATTTAATATGTTACCAATATAGATATGTAGAAATTTGGAGAAAACAAAAAATTTGAATCATTTTCTCGTCAAACTAATGGTGAGAAATGCCAATATTATTTTTTTCTGATAATTCTCAGTGAAAAGTATTTACTGTTATTTCGGTATTCATTATTACTGGCTTAGCGTGGAGTGCAAAGAGTCTTCGTTCGTCTTGGGGTGTTGAGATACGACATATCAGATGATGCGATGAGTAATGAGCATGAAAATAAAATATATGGTTGGTAGGTGGAACGAGAGGCAAGGCAAACTAGAGAACTCCGACGGAATCTTCCGCGAACATCCATTGTGCAACGAAAACTCTACATAACGACCGAGATTAATATCCGACAGCCAGAGACGGGGCTGTTTCGGAGGCCAGCGCCTAGTTCGGAGCAGCGCCTAGGAACGCGGAGTTGAAAAAAATTACTATTAGAACATCGTGAAGGTAGAGATTGTTTAGGCTGAGTTTGTGTCTCGCGGGGGGAGATATCTGATGGGGAAATTTCCCCGCAACCCGACGTGTAGTTTGGCGACGAATCTTTCCTCCAGCAGAGGAGAATCACCGCCACTTCCAGGCATGAACACCATTCACTACACTAAAGGGACCAATTGCCATAGCAGTTGACGTGCCTGGAAACGCCAATCAATCCTATCAAATCTTTCGCGTGAAGAGCGATGTTGTTACAGAGAGATTTCTGTAAAAAGGGAACGCTTTGACTGCTACTGCTTGGCCACTGCTGGCAGCATAGCTGCAGGTTATGATTGATTCAGTGATTGATTGATTAGTGATACCGGGTCAACTGTTAAGTCATTAGTTCCTACGTGAGCCCCTAGATGGCGAGATCCGGCGGTGACCTACCATCAGCTGGCGTTTTCCCCAACCAGGTGTTTCCCACCACTGCGATACCGCCTCATCCCGGACACGTTCTCAGCCCTCGACCGGTCTCCCGGCATGTGTGGTAGCATGAACGTGCATGTATAAGGAAGAGGTGAGAAGAGGACAAGGAAGAGGAAGGAAAGATCGCGCGCGGTACATGGCTTCTTTGTTAGGGTACAGCTTCGGCATTCGCCTGGTTCGGACAATCCACGGAAAACTGCCAATCAGAGCAGCCGGCCGCTAGAATTCTCCTCCATACAGCCCCTGAACTCGGTCTATCTGATAAGCTACGGTCGAAAATCCTGCCACCATCAGGAATCGAACCGAGGATCTCCCGGTCAAAGACACTGCAGTGACAGAGTTCATGCACTCGTTTTGTCAGTGCGTTATTTTAGAGTTATCTTATTTCTAAATGTCTTCATTACTTCTCTCGCAATTTCATCGCTCTGAATGGCATTAGCTTGTTTCACATTCACTGTGAAAGTGTTCCCTTCTTTCAATACAACAATTTCTCTATATACCGTATAAGGCATGGGATTTTCACCATGGGATTATCAATCAATGAATGTTGCCTTATTTTGTGTCGAGGCTCAGGCTAACACGCCTACTCTTCCGCCTGACGAAGCAAATTTTGTTATGCCCCTTTCTCCATCTAGCAAAGAAAGAAGGTATTACACGGGCGACAAAATAGGTGATACGAATTTTTCGCAGAGGCTTCTTTTCGGCTTGATCATTTACACGCACTAAGTCCACAATACTGGTAAGTAAATCTACAGACAGCTTTACTTCCTCTCCGAAGGACGACATACGAAGGATTTCGTATGTTCAAAGGACTCTTTCATCTTTGACACGGATTACTCCGAATCTTCTCCCCAACTCGAAAGATTTGATCTGTTTAGAAACCGCGATCTTGGATAGAACAACCCGATACGCGAACCGTAACACCACCGAATCCGCAATGATTTTGACATCTCATACACGACATATTAAATCTCAACGATCATCCCATCTCATTCATCAGTTATAATGGTTGCACTTCATGATCACCTCTACCATCATCCATCTAGAGCAAGACAATGGTACACCACCACTACCGTAATCTGTTCAAGCACACATGTCTAACTCACGTTCTCTTTCACCATCACTCAGAGGCGGCTAGCGAGCTAACCACAACACTACGGCATGTCGGATGTTCTGTATCATAACAGGAACACAACCAGCCTAAGAGGGTCATTCTGAAGAACACCATTCGCGTAGAAGAGGAGCGACGTTAAAAAGGCCTTTCCCACCGAGTCGGAACGCACCCATTCAAAAGCACGCTCATTGTGCACGCGACCGAAGCGATAAACTCTCGCTACGAAGGCAAACAGCTCCCTTAATGCAGTCCCCCGAAGGAGAATGGCATTGTCCGAACCGCGAGGGTAATTGTGTGGTAATGCATGCCCCGCACTCCGTGGCTCAGAGGAAGCTCAGGCATGCCGTTATGACGTGCGCGCCGCAACCGGGATGCGAATCCTGCTCCCGCCACCCGCCCGGTTAGCGGTGCGCGAATGGTGCGGATGCGCAAGGATGAGGAGGGTGGGTATTGGTGCGGATGCGCAAGGACAAGGAGGAGGGTGGGGATTGGTGCGGATGCGCAAGGACGAGGGGGAGAATTTCCCTGGGCGCTTTCACGCACGGTTGCGCATGCGCGCCAGGATGTTATTGCGCCGGTGATTGGAGAGGCCGGTTGCACTCGCGGTCGGAAGAGCGGAATTTGCCGTAAGAGCGGAGTGGTGCCGAGATGAAGAGCGTGGTTCTGGATGGAAGAGTCGACTTTCTCTGCTTTGGACTGCCCGTTCACGCACCACTTCGTAACACTACTTGAAGAATATTCGTCTCCTTCTTCTCATTATTAGTCTTATTCATGACTAAAGATGCTATGCATCGGTTGATTATAAAGTCTACTCCGGGTTGCAACCAGATTCTGCAGATAGAGTAGATCTAGGGAATATCGGAAGCCTCTACAATACTTTGCGCAAAATGTGGGAAGTGAAGTCTAAGCATACTGAAATGTTTCCAATGGTAACAAATGGTATTTATTACTCAAAGGGTAAACTATTAGTTTTATTATTTTTTGGCTCGGAATTTATTTTCTTGAGCTACTTAAGAACGCAGGAAATAATCCATTATTTTTTAGTATACAAAAACGGTAGGTTTTCAATTTTTGCGCCCCAGCATGCTGGTGCCTTGCATCTCCAAAACCCCCTCTCTTCCTCATAACAAAACCACGGAAGTTATATAATATTGCAAAGAGTAGGGTTGTACTTGCCCTATCGTGTATTTTCGCGTGGATGACTTGGCTTTCTCAAGAGTAAAAACCTTTTCTAATATTTTTGTGATCATCAAGGAAAGAGAAAAGCTGTCAAGGAGGCTGAATAATTACTTCAAATGTTGTTTTTAAGAAAGTGTGAATTGTTCGAAGAACGAAATTCTCTATAATACTGAATAAACCTTTATTGAAAAAAGTATTTCCAACATCGATTGCATTGTTTTTATTTTTTATATTTTGCAAATACGAAGTTACATTTATACATTCATTACAAATAAATGTTTCATTAGCAACTTTCCTTCTTAATGGAAAGAAGAGGAAAATTAATAGGGAAAGGGTGGGGATTAACATGCGACAGTTCTCGAAAAGGTACGCTAGTTGGTAATATTTTTCTTATATTTCATGTTCAGGTTTATATTACTTTTTAAAAAAAATTCTTTTTTAATTTCTTCATACTCTCTGAATATTTACAATTGAGTCGTGTTTGGAAGTGTATCTTTTCAGGATTTTGACGAATATAATCGTATACTACTAAAACATATTTTTTATTGAAAACATTAGTTTTTATCTTGTTAACAGACATTGCCGCTACTAAATATATAATGTCCTGACCACACAGTTTTTTCCGATTCTTTTTTAATTAATTCTGATTAGAGAATGGTGTACTTGGCAATTACATAAAAAAGTCAAGTTGTAGTGTACCAACTGATGCTCGTAAGGGTGGTATGTTCGAGTTTCTTAAAAAAAATGCTAGACCAATCTGAATGAATATTTATGTGTTGTCTGGAGTAACAAGCAATTTTGAGAATGCATTTAGCTATTACCTAATAGAGCATATACCTAATTTACTCCGTAAAGGCTAAAGGTGTAAGAATTTTCCTCCATCAATTCATTGTTGATAGTATGTAATTTAGATAATGCATGTGATGATTGACTGTTAAAGTAATATACTCATCTGTATTCTTTGCTGAGAAGTCTCAGCACTTTTAATAAGGAACATAACCGTAAAAATTGATATTCGAATTAACATTTAGTACCTTATATAGTATTACAGAAAATACGTGACTTATTGAACCAACGTGTTAGAGGTTTCTTCAAAATATTGTTTCTTTCTATTTTCCATTTGTAACTGCATAGTGTATTAATATATCGGCTAAGTCACATAATTTTAACACATATGAATATTTTATAATGATTTCTCAGAAATGTCTGAATGTTTTTTTTCTCTTGTGTTTCAGGTATGTATTACGCAGTATCTGAATTGGCGCAGACTAGACAAAAATAAACAAGTAAGTGTTATAATGTTATTCTTCCACCTCGCAATTTTCCACTTTAATTTCATCATAAGGTTTGTGGAACTATTCTCCGTGTACGCGGAACTTGACATGTTCAACGAGTGTAATTACAGACTAGCAGTTCCATTAAAGTCAATCATGCGCAGATGCACAATATACCATTTTCCGGACAAAAAAATCAACTAAAAGAATGGTTTGCACTCATTAGACTGACAACAAGATTTCCGAGAGCAACCCACGATCTCCCTCTGCGATCGTATATTCCGAACAAATTGAGCACGCGGCGAGTGTAATCCACCAACTGCACCTGCGATGAGGTCGCGTATTACAGTGATGACCGAATTGAAGCGTCGCCACCGGAATTCGACACAGATCGCAAAGTAGCGGGTTGTCCCCCCCACCCCAGCCGGCCGTCTCGCGAGAGCCCACTGGCCAGGCGACGTGTGTGAGTAGCGAGTGTGAGTAGCGAGTGTGAGTAGCGAGTGTGAGTTACGACCGCGTCTCACTCGCGCCAGCGCCACCTACACACGCGCGTGTCTGTCGGGAGTGGGAGGCAGATCCTGCTTAAGGAAGTTGTGGGATCAGTCAGGAGCTTACAGCATGTCCCGACGTTCCCACGCTGGCGGATACCTAGATTAAGATTTATTTAGTCAAAAAACAGTAAAAACTGTATGTGACGTATAGGGGAGAAGATCTGCGCACGTTTTCTTGAGTTCCAGAATTCCTTCCCATCACTTTAGCTATAAATAGTTCAAATACAAGTAAATGTTAAAGAGAAATAAATTTAAAAAAATAAAAAGCGCGAGATTAGCAATATTTGAAATACTAGACATTTTTGTTCCTGAGTTATAGAAAACGTATTTGCAACGGTAAACAAAGTGCAGATATGATATTGATTTGACTCCATTTGCTAACAAAATAGTACGTTTCCATTACCTCTATTCATACCACTATAAGCAAAAAGAGAGTTCGCCAACACGTGCACATTGTGAAGATACATTTAGTGGAGAGTGTGGAACTCTGGAGTAGTTACAATCTTATAAGAGCATCGGTAATACTTTACCATCTTAGTCAATAACAACAAAACTCATAGTAATAATTGCTTCACAATTTAAATAATATTTGCTTTTATTATAAATATTCATTTTTATTCTAATGCAAACCAATAACATTTTTACTTAAACGACACTATTCACGCATACAAACTGAAATGCCAACGATACAATTGTATCATATAACACAATATGTCCAATTATTGTATAATCGCAAACAATAATATTTTAATAATTAATTATTTTAATAATTAATTATTTTAATAATTTTAGGTCGAGGTAATTTATATTGTCATTTGGCTGTGTTTTCGTTTCGTCGTAAGCTTTTTTGAAGCCTCGTTCCAGCGTAAATTTTGGATGTTTCGAAAAGGTGCAACTCGTGCTCGCCCCGTATATTCCGGTGTGACTCTTCCGTTCACAGGCAGACGTCAATCTCAGTTGATATGATAACCGAAGCAATAAAACGCGAGAACTCACTTGGATGCGAAGGAATTTAATGCGTCGGAGCACCTTCCAGGGCTTTTTAATGTGCTTTAAATTATGACAGATAACATTGGAAATTTTCTGCTCTCGAAAAATTCACCGCCCCCAGTAATAATTGAATCCTGAAACTCGGGTTTTTGAAGTCAGTGCCTCCCTCAATACCACTAAAGTTTACTGTTCATTTCGCAAACCAACCCATATGGATTATACTACGTTGTAGTACTAAGTTGTGTATTTCAATGCAGTGCCGGTACTTCCTTGTTTGAACTTCCTTGTACAGAGCTATACTTTGGAGAGTATACCAATAAAATGTCTACGGTACAGATTAAGTTGTTCGGGAGTACAGGTTTGGTCAGGGTCAAGAATCGCAGGTGAGTGCAACAGGGAGCGTGCCAAATTGACCAGAGGTTGAAAGGTGCACGAATGGAAGAGTGGTGGGGGCACATAGAGTGAAAGAGAGAATAAAAAACCGACAGAGGAAGATCAAATCGACGCAAAAAATACGACACGTTTACGTGACACGACGTAGGCAAAGAGAAGTAACGAGTAGAGTAGCAGTAGAAGACGAGAACGTTAAGGGGTAACAGCAAGGAATGGGTGGAGAGAAAATCAAATCACCATTGGTGAAGTGAAAAAAGGGGGCAGGAACGAAGTAGATGGAAACGTTGACGAAAACATGGAAACGAGATACGCGTAAGCGTTGAAGATTAATGAGACATAGAAAAAAGGAGATGAAAACAGAAAAAAGGTGGAGGTGTGGGATTGCGCGAATGAAACTGCAGGCCAGTGGGTTCACTGCCTGGGAAAGGGAAATAGGAAGAGGGCAAGAAGTAAGAAGATATTACGGCGTGTTCATAATTAGGGTGAATACCAAAATAATGAGAATAATGGAATAAGAGCTCTCCAAATTGATACGAGCTGGAAAAGGAAGATACTCAAAGGAGGAAGAAACTGACGGGTAGTAGTCTGGTTAAAGAGACGTTCGGGGTGAGGGACAGATATTCGAGTGAGCAGTAGAAGGCCAGTCCAGAGCGGAAGGTGGACGAGTGGGTATTGGGAAAGTGGGAGGGCGGTATACCGGCTAACTGGTGTTAGGCGAGAGAGGGTGAAAGAGGGGTGAGAGGGAGATGGATGGGCAGGCAGACGAGCGGGTTGTAGGCGGGGCAGAGACACGCGAACGGGCAGTAGGCAGGGAAGGGCTAGCAGTAAGCTGGCAGTAGATGGGCAGTAGGCGGGCTGTAGGCGGGCAGGAGGCGGACGGTAGGAGAGCAAGAAGTGGGCGGTACGTGGACGAGTACCCACTCTACCAGTCGCCCGCCTACAGGCCGCCTACAGGCCGCCTACAGCCCGCCTACAGCCCGCCTACAGCCCGCTTACAGCCGCTACAGTCCACTGCCAGCTTGCTGCTAGCCCTGGTGGGCGGAGTCGAGGGCGGTGGACGGGTGAAGTGGGCGGTGGAATGGGCAAGCGGTTGTAAGGCGGCGGGGAGGGCGAGAGGCGGGCGGGATGTGGACGGTAGGCGGGCGAGAGGTGAGCAGAAGTCGGGCGAGTGGGCGTCTGCCCGTCGCTCCCACGCAGCGTGCGCGGGCGGGGCGGCGCGGGGCGGCGCGGGGCGCGGGGCGGCGCGGGCGGCGCGGGGCGGCGCGGGGCGGCGCGGGGCGGCGCGGGGCGGCGCGGGGCGGCGGCGGGCGCGGGGCGGCGCGGGGCGGGCGCGGGCGGCGCGGCGCGCGGCGGCGCGGGCGGCGCGGGGCGGCGCGGGGCGGCGCGGGGCGGGCGCGGGGCGGCGCGGGGCGGCGCGGGGCGGCGCGGGGCGGCGCGGGGCGCGCGCGGGGCGGCGCGGGGCGGCGCGGGGGGCGGCGGCGGGGCGGGCGGGGCGGCGCGGGGCGGCGCGGGGCGGCGCGGGGCGGCGCGGGCGGCGCGGGGCGCGCGGGGCGGCGCGGGCGCGCGGCGGCGGGGGCGGCGGGGGGCGGCGGCGGGCGGCGCGGGGCGCGCGGGGCGGCGCGGGGCGGCGGCGGGGCGGCGCGGGGCGGCGCGGGGGCGGCGCGGGCGGGCGCGGGCGGCGCGGGGCGCGCGGGCGCGCGGGCGGCGCGGGGCGGCGCGGGCGGCGGCGGGGCGGCGCGGGGCGGCGCGGGCGGCGCGGGGCGGCGCGGGGCGGCGCGGGGGGCGGCGGGGGGGCGGGCGGCGCGGGGCGGCGCGGGCGGCGCGGGGCGGGCGGGGCGCGCGGGGCGGCGCGGGGCGGCGCGGGGCGGGCGCGGGCGCGCGGGGGCGCGGGCGGCGCGGGCGGCGCGGGCGGCGCGGGCGCGCGGGGCGGCGCGGGGCGGCGCGGGGCGGCGCGGGGCGGCGCGCGCGGGCGGCGAGGCGGCGCGGGCGGCGCGGGGCGGCGCGGGGCGGCGCGGGCGGCGCGGGGCGGCGCGCCAGGCGGCGCGGAGGCGGGCGCGGGCGGCGCGGAGCGGCGCGGGACGGCGCGGGGCGGCGGGGCGCGGAGCGCGCGCGGCGGCGCGGGGCGGCGCGGAGGCGGCGCGGGCGGCGCGTGCTGTGCGCGCGGGCAGGGTCGTGCCTTCTCGGCCGCGCCGCAACCGGTCCGGGAATCGACCCTGCGATCACCCGGACGCGACGAACGCGCGTTCCTCACCCACCGACCGCCGCCGCTGCGCTGCCCTCGGGATCGAAGCGCTGGCTTGTAGGGCGGACCCGGCGGCAGGTGCCGCGCATGCTAAAGCCTGCCAACGCAGCACCTGCCAATGCTTTGCACGCCGGTTTAACATTCGTCCGTCTGTTTGCGAGTGAGGGAGGTGAACAAGAGAATAACCCAATTTTCATGGAAATAAAATAAAAACATTTTTATACAAATGTTTTGATAATTATACAGGCAAAATACATTTTAAAAAATCCTACTTTGAGTTGAAATTTTATACTTTTGCTCTAGTGTAGTATTATATCGAAACCATTTTACTCCCTTGTGCATAATTGGGAAATCTTTTTATATTGGCGCATCAAGTTCTAAGTAATTCACGCGAAGTGCAATGTATTGGTAAATCGTTGCGTTTGAAATCAGATTCATATAGCGTATCATTTACGTATTCATGACCTTAAGGCTTAGACTTTTTGATTGTGTACATTTCATCAATTTATTACTTGTCTTTTCCTTCATCATCCAGTGATGCAATGATTATTATTAAATCTCGTAAATTTTAATATCTGTAAAAACAATGTTTTTCCACCACGCAAATCGAGTAGCAAAATCTTGAAATAATAAAGTTTTCGAATTCCGTGCAGGTAACAGATAGCTCTTCTATAAAAATATAGTTTGTTCTTTCATGTTCATTCGAGGTGTGTTTTTCAAAGCTTCAAGTAAAATATAATCAAAGGGAAATATATACGCATCCATATTTCCTGTGCTGCATTTACAAAGGACTTAATAAACTCTGGTGTAAAGAGTGAGAAGAAATCTGAATTTTTATATTTCAGTACATCTTATTTGTAATAATTTACGATTTCTAATATATTTGTTAGGGGACTCGGCAGGTTCTGTGCGCTCTAGATTTCCGAGGTAAGACTCCGGGTTCTATACCTGGTGGGGGGTAAAAATATAACTGTACGTTTCAATTAGTATCGTTTCAGTTTCTACAGCTGTGTGACGAAAAAAAATC
Source organism: Gryllus bimaculatus (assembly GCA_017312745.1). NCBI lineage: Eukaryota > Metazoa > Arthropoda > Insecta > Orthoptera > Gryllidae > Gryllus > Gryllus bimaculatus. Next base: position 2,008,543 of record BOPP01000080.1, read on the forward strand.
CCAGGCAGGCCAAGTACACTAGAAACTGTGAAGGGAACATGTCATGTTCGCCACATGTCTCTCTTACCCCATAGGCATGCATAATACATAAAAATCAGGCCCAGGCCGGCAACAGCGCTAGCTGGCAAAAATCGGATTAATCCGATCCCAAAATGCCAAATACATAACACAATAAATAATGAGGTGAATTCATAAATAAGTAAATTAATAAACAAATAAGTGAATGAATAAACAAATAAGTAAAGCGCTCTAAAATTCCCGTCCATAGTAAACGTCGAAACTTTTGTAAATAATTCACCGCTAGCCGTGAACGTCGCTGGTTGGCAAAAGTCAGATTAATCCGACCTAAAACGCCAAACACATACTGCCAATTCCTAATATTTACCAAGATCCGTTGCACCGTCCCTTCCTGGCTTTGCCAGCTTCGTGTAATACAGCGAGTGCCCTCTGTGGTGTAGGCCAGGCCGCCCCGCGCGCCCTGGATCCCAGCCCAGCCTCTCGCTTGGGAGCCACCCTGTGGCGGCGAGCACGCCGAGCGCTGCCGGCCGCGCGGTAGGTCCAGTTACCGGTGCGGCGTAAATAACAAAAAACATTTTTCACGCGTTGGATTACGGCGCGGCGCGAGGGGCACACGCTAATGCTGGCGCGACTCCCACCCGCTCCCACGCCGCATCCGCGCCGGGTGGGAGGCGGGACGAGAAGGAATTAATGGGTTGGGAGATGGAACTGTTGGGAGACTTAGCCTCCAGTAACGAACGGTAGAGCCCCGAAGTGCAATTACAGGAATCGGCTTTAAGAGGGAAAAGAAGAAAAAATGTTGCCACAGTTGGGGGAAATATTTCATACATTAATTTATAGTTTTAACATTTAGTTGTTCATTTGTTAAATTATCATGTGAAAAAAATGTTCATGCTTCTATATTTACTCGAATCTATTGTATTAAAACGTTTCAGCTTTCCTATAAAAATATAAGAATAATAATACTTTTACATAATTTTATAAATTTAGCTAATCCTCCTCATTTCGCCAAACGGTCCCATTCCCGTTTAATTCCAATAATTTTAATTCTCATGCATTCTCTTATAATGAAGGATGTGAGTGACATTTTGCCAAAATTTAACATTAGTAGAATAATGAAATAAGAAATAAGTCTTTTTTATGAAAGAAACATCGTGAGTAAAAAAAAATAAATCCAAAGAAAATTATTAAAAGAAAATTTATAAATTACTAAATAAATATAAACGAAGTGATACGACACTTTTTTATCAATATAATCTAGCTTGGTTACAACTCGGCAGGCGATCATCCGAATCGAATAAAAGGTATTTCGTACCTCCAAAAAATGGATTTTTTTCTTTTTTAGTTCCTTCAGAATATTATAAGTTTCAAAAGCAAATGCAAAAGCACATCAAACATTCCGAACAATTCCGAAACAAACAAACTCTGGTGAATATGAAATGAATGAAATATAGTATTTTTAGTCACTACAGAAAGTTGTTTTCCGGTGAAGTTGTCAACAGTTCCGGCAAGTTAGTTCGGCCACCTTAGCAGAAGCAAATGAAATAGTCAGTTAAGAAGTATTTAGTTATTGAAGAGGAGAGAAAAGAATTTTCATTTAGTTATTTATCATTAATTTTATTAAAAAATACAATGTTATGCCTGCTTAATAGCTAACAGGGGTATAAATTTGTTTCAAGTAATTAATGGTACAAAAACTGGGATGGGCGCAATTTGGTTTCGTACCGTAGATATTTCGGTAAAATCCGCCGTGATATATCATAACGATATATGAACGTATATGAAATTTGAGATATCATAACCATTATTTAGAACTAATGACAGACTAATTCAGAACTAATGTGACAGTCACGCCATTCATAAAACATTACCATTCTATCACAATCTATGGAGTGCCACAACCCTACTTGCCTACCGTAACACCTTCCGACTGCGAAGCACGTGACAGTTCGACCATCCACCATTTCTACGAGCGGAAATATGTTTTCAAAACAAACAAATCTTCTGCGGTAGTAATAAAATAGTTTGGTAATTAAATAGCTTATCAATGAGGCAATATAATTCTTTATAAATGTAATACTTTATTAATTAAATATGTTCTTTTTATTTAATGATTAGTAATTAAACAGTAGATTAAATAAATGCTTTAGAAATGAAGTCGTTCAGAATTAAACTATTTTCGTAAGATTAGTAACAGAATGCCGCGCTCTCGGCTGCGCTCTGGGGGCGCATGCAGCGTGGCGCAGCGACGAGGTCTGGGCGGCGCCGGGGCGCGCGCGCAGAGCGAGTGCAGGTCAGGGTGACGCGTCGCGGCCGCGCCGAGCAACGGGGCCGAAGTGCGGTGACGCGCAGCGGAAGGACGCTCGTTGCGGCGCGGAGCGGGGCGGGGCGGGGCGGGGCAGCTGCAGGGTCGGGCGGACGGGGGAGAGGAGCGAGTAGGTGGTGGGGCGGCGGCGGTGTACAGCAGAGCGAGGAGAGAAGTTGGGGGAGAGAGGAGGAGGGCTCGGAGTGAGACGGGAAGGATCGTGGCGGGGAGGGAAGGCAGGGCAGTGAGAGGCGGGGAGGGGCGTGGTGGTGCAAGGCGATGCGACGTGAGGCAGGGCGAGATCGAGTGGAGCAGAGTGGGGCGTGGTGGGGTCGAGTAAAGTTGAGTTGGCAGGATGGGTGGAGTAGGGTGGGGCGGTGAGGTGGGGTGAGTGGGGTAGAGTGGGGTGGGGTGGTGGTGGGTGTAGGGTGGGGTGGCGAGGCAGGTGGGGTGGGTGGGTGTGGTGGTGGGTATGGTGAGGTGTGTGTGGTGGGGTGGGGTGGGGTGGGGTGGTGGCGTAGGGTAGGGTGGAGCGGGGCGGGGGGTGTTGGGCGCGGGGTGGGGCGAGGCGGCGTTGGGGGCGGGGCGGGGTGGGGTGTGGGCCCGAGTGGGGAGGAGTAGGGTGGGGCGGGCCGAAGCGGAGTAGGGAAGGGTGGGTTGGGGCAGGGCAGGGAGTTGCCTTCTACTTCATCGCTCTTCGTCGCCCTTCTGTGCGCGTCCGCCCACGTGGCCTTCACGCGACGAGGGCGACGGCGAGGGCGAGGGCGAGGGCGCGGGCGCCGATCCGAAGAGCCCTTTGGAGAGGGCAGAAGGTCGCAGGGGAATTGGGGCGCGAGAGCAGAACGACGGAAGGTGCCTCAAGTTGTCCAAGTTCTTCTGAGACTAGTAATTGCTTCTTGTTATACTTCAAATTGGCCATTATAATGCACTTTATAATACCGTACAGTATTTGAACTAATTGTAGACCCCAACAGATTTTATTATTTTTAACTCGGATGTGAAACGCTGTCTACTATTGAAACACAAGTTATTAATTATAATTAAGAACATTCTGTCTTAAGCAAAATTAATGTGTTTCGTGAAATAAATTAGTGGTGATAGAACATAGCGCAGACTTTATGGGTTTACATGTAACTTTACGAAAAATTGTAGTAAATATATAATAAATTACATACTTGAAAAATGGCACCCAGACCAGTAGCCAAATACATGTACTGCATACAGAGAAACGGGCATAGTACACACAAACTGACTGACCTACGTGCATCCAGGGAGACGGACATACAGACCTACGGAGAGACGGTCGGTTGTGAGATAAAACTTTTGGAATATCGTGGACCTACACAATGTGTTTTTGGCACAATCGTGATATTGATTTTCAGTTGTATTACGTAATTTTCTCTATACTTCACATACGAAAAATAAAAAAAATCACTGAATTTTGCAAATTTAGATTTAAGAAAATTGTACGCAACTCTTTAACATCGTTTTCTCCTGCATATTTAAATTCTGAACAATATTTGGACTAACACACTTTGCACACGAACATACGAAGAACTTTGCAATCCTTATCTCTATTCCAATACTAATTTCCTCTATCCGCCTTCATTTCTTCAATGGCATCAACATACTATTTTCTTTCGACATAATTATTCCTATTTGATTGGCCATTGTCATTTTAATGATTGATTCGACGACCTCAAACATTTTCGTGACATTCCTTAACTTTCACGCGTTTTCAAACAAATTGTTCTCTCTACATCGGTGCTGACAAGCGGATGTCTGTACCTGCTTCCAGAGCGGGGCCTCCACAAATTGCAGAGGTGAGTGCGGCGACAGGAATTTATTACACGCTTCCAGCCGACATCGCGATCCCACCGCAGAGGCTACGCGCATTCCCCAACGGCAGCCCATTACCCGGTTGCGCTGCGCGCAGCGAGGTCACCTCTGCAATGGCATTTCGTTTACCAACCCCGCGCGCCGCCGCGCCGGTGTTCGAACTGCTGTAGCGTGGTCCGATTTAAATGTAGTGGGACAAGGTCGGTAAATGGAAGAAGAGGGGGACGCTGTCATCCTATAGAGAGCATCGTTGTTTTTTCTAGGGCTTTTATCGAGCCGACTGCCGGTTACCCGTTACGTTCCGATGGGAAGCATATTCAACAATAGTGTAGATACCATCACACCTTCGGGCTCCTCTAATCTGGGGTCAGTAGAGAGCAAGACCCTCGGCGACAGCACATACAAGTACTTGAACACATACAATTAAACACATAACAAGAACTTGTACATGAGAGACATGGGATAGACAATCATGCCCAAGGCGGGACTCGAACCCACGATCTTTCCCGCAATCTGCTGAGTCGGTACAAGCTCTTTGCCACTTCGGCATTCCAGGACGGCGGTTAGTTATTTCGATGACAGTGCCCCCCCTCCCTTCCAGCCACAGACCTTGAGGAGTCACTATATTGAAAACCGAACAATAATGTAATGACCAAGCGATATTATGAGTTTACATAAATGGTTCGATGCGTGACATTGAGTTGTAGATTACTTTCATCATGTGTCGTTCGGTCTTTAGGTTCTCTTTATGTTCATGCCAGATAATGTTGCCGGATCAAGCTCTAACGTCATATCTATATCAATATCATCCGATCTTTAAAATGGATATAGGTGTCTCCGGTAATTAGATGTGTGATGGTTCAAAAATTCAATCAGTGATAGCGTCAATCATTGTGTCGTCGTAATGTTAGTAATTAGGGCCTCTATCAAATCGAATACAAAAAAAAACTAATTGGCCTCCGAAGTTGTTTGAATCACTTAGTCCTTGACAACTTATCAACTCATTTCTGAAGAAAAAATTTAGAGCAGTGTTTTAGAAAAATCTTGTTTTTAAAACTGCCTTTATTTCACTCAAAGTTACACTCAATCTAATGTTTTTAAAAACATTGTGCTGACTGACGTTAATAAAGTGTGCTCTATTGTACAAAATTTCATCAGTTCACATTTAGTACAACTATTTCCAACTGTCCATTTGAATCAACTACGAAAAAACCTACATATTTTCCCTAAAGAAAATTATTAAACCGTTATCTGTATTAATCATATTACTTTATAATGGAAATAACAGAAATTTTACTACGTATCTTTAATGTTAATATTCTTCAATACACGCTATAAAATCCTATTAGTACTTATCACAGTTAAATTTTCTCCGTAATGGTAAATATCCCTAGGAAGGTAAAATAATCGTATTAGAAATTGTGTATCATCTAATCAGCAATTATTCTTAATAACAAAACTTTTCATGTTTTCTTTTCCTACACTTTCTGATATTCATTATTGTTACTTATATCACTCTATTCCTAATACTCGAAACGAAGGTTAGGTAGTACATTTTTAGATAGAAGCAGTTCACTCAACTTTAACATGTAACACTATATTTGTCATTTTTAGTAGTTTCTTTTGTTGTACTATTTGATTGTATGTATTATATTATTATCAACTATTTATTATTAATTGTATACTCATTTACCCCATTTTTGCTTTATTTTACACAGCTATGAAAGAAAAGTGGAAAAGGTATTGTTTTAAACAGTTTTAATTCAGAATAGAATTCGAGACTTGATTTCGTTAGTTGAATCGCAGTCGGCCCCACAAACACGAGAAAATATTTAGAAACCTTCTCGTCACTGCCGAAACATGTTTCAGTGGGCGTGTACACATCATCACGCCGGAATGTCGATTACGACGTTGCTTTCGACCTTTTCCTAGTCGTTTCGCACACGATCTCAGGATATAAATGAATACACTGATCTGAATGCAGGTGCACATTTGTCTTGAAGAACGAGTATCGCAGAAACGCGTCCAAAAGAACCGGTCCTCCAACAGTCGTGTCCGCGCCGCGTCACGTTCACTACGCTCCGATTCAGACGTTACTTCGATTCCATACGCTCCGATTCAGACGTTATGGAGCTTTTGCAGCGCGTTGCGGAAGATGTGACCAGTATTGTGGGAAGTGTAAAAAATATTTTAGCTAGTTTCGTTCTAAATGGAGATTGTTCCGAACTGACCTGCTAACGCTTAATTCCCTTAAACACTGCAGTCTCTTGATAGAAAGCTACAGCTGCAACATTTTGTAGAATGGTAGAATAGACGATGATTCACGAAAAGCTGACCCACCTGGATCACACACAAACATACACACACCTCTGCTACTACCACCGCTACGAACACTACAACTACAACCACCGCCCCCAGCATCACCACCACCACTACAACCTCCACTACAACCTCCACTACAACCTCCACTAAAACAATAACGATGTAATAGATGCTGAAAATTGACTTCATTGAATGCATTGCACGTGCTTTAAACTGTAACCATACCTTTTATCTCATGTGATCTCTGTGATATAATTTCTCAAACGTTCATTCGAAATATTGTTTAAGCCTTCTAATGTCCTTGGAATTTTGAAATAGGACTACTCTATTCCCTTCAGTCTGGCTCACAAATTCAAGTCACAAATGGATAAGTGTGGCTCCTTTTTTGCAAGGTTTAAAAGCAGAGTTTTCATCTGTTCCGTATTACCAGAAACACCAAATGTCTCATTACAAGGAATACCAATATTAGGATTCACAATGTTACATAGGCATAATATGAAACTCCTAACGCGGTACGGCTTATTTACTAACCGTATATTTTTATGGTTGAAATGGTTTAGAAAGTAACAAGAACAACTTCTATTTCAAAACTTCTAAATCACAAGATGTGGAAAAATTGCCTAACCGGCACGTGCATTGTGAAAATAGTTTACTTTCAGAATTCAAAATGGCATCCACTCTTATCTCCCCAAGCCAAAAATGTATAGATTAAAAATGGCCATTTTCCCCGAAGATGTACACTGAACGCCTCCAGGGATATCTATTTGAAAAATGACTGTTATATTTATTTCTTTAATTGTAAATGATAACGTGGTTTCCCACAACCATATTAGAAATGAATTATAAATTAGGAGTACTATGTGAGCGTCATTAGTTCGTCTCCGAAATACTGCTAACAATGATAATTTTTTTAACAGACCACTACGTGCAGTTAGCTTATTCCTTGCGTGCACCTCCTGCCTTTGCTCATTTCTTTGCGTGCATCTCAGGAGAGCAATGCAACGTTACGTAAGCTGGGAGGCACAGCATGACACGATGCAAATTCTTGAGCTTCGGTAAGAACGCAAAGCCACTTCGAAGGAAAAAGAAGGATCCTTTCTTATTGTGATGCAGACCATGCTGCCCCAATACCAGTTTTGTAATTCTGTGGCTGTACTTTTATAACTTCTTTGTATCTGGGGCGCAGTGAAAAGCTATGTTCTGTGGATATTTTTAATTTCACACTCACAAAATTTACTATGTATTCTTCTAGAAAATTTAGTTAGTGATTTTAAAACACAATAATATTTTTATAAATACTGGTTACATATTTAGCATAATTAGTGAATACAATGGTGATTTGACAGTCCAATATGTATTCGCATTTCAACCTATAAATGCGTTTACTATTGTCAAATAGGTTGATTGTTAGATGCGCCTGGTTTCTTTTTGAGATGACTTTTGCAAGAGATGAAATGCAATATATTTTGTTTGTAACGAACCATGATGCTCTGCATAAGATTCTTAAGAAGGGTTTAGTTTGGTATTTTCTAAGAATCTCTATATTTGATTCACTGGTGGTGCCTCTTCATTCTACATTGAAGGTCCAAGTTGATTTTATGACAATTTTGTGTACACGCATTTCGTTAAACAGAATGAATGTTCTGTGAATAAAAATAATTCTTAAAATTCCAAATATTTGATAAAAAAGTGCAAACGACACAGTAATATGTACATCAGTAAAATACAGAAAACAGCATATCGCGGTCTTTATATGGGATATTTCAAATAATAAGAGCGGAAGCAGCTCTTCTTTCAACATGATCTCATTACGGATCTGGGAGTGGATTAATACAACTGTGTGTAAAAAGAATTATATACTTTTACTGTATTAATTTGAATTTATATTGTAATAATAAATCAAAAGGAAAGTTTATTTCTGTGATGATCTATTGGGTAGATATAATGTATGTAAATTCATACGGTATTTAAAATATATTTGGGGATGTAAAATTAAGTAATAGTAACCAAACTTGCATAAATTTGCATTATTATGAAATCATATCACAAAATAAAAAACGAACACAACTTTCTAAAACGTTGATGCCATTATCGAAGAGTTTTAAGTTATATCCTTATTGAAATGATCCTAAATAGTTTAGCTTTGAAAGTATCTGATATAAAAGCTCACTCCCTTCAAGATGTTTATTGTTACTTTAGCTCGATGTGAATGCATTTTGGCAAAAAAACAACAACAAGGAATTTCAGTGGAACAATTTAAGTCTAATATGATAGCTGAAACTATACTCTGAACTTATCACTCTCAAAGTCGACCTTAGTTATCTTCGAATAATACTATACATGCAATTCTTTTACAATTTATATGGATGGGGAACTCCATGTGCGATATCAAGTATGTTAAAGAACCTTCACGCGCACCTTCGCTAGTTGAGTGTTTTTTTCAAGGCCTTTTTTACATGTCTGCCACTGGGAATCGTAAATGCTTTGAAAAAATACAGGAAATGACAATACCATTATACAATACGTTTGATATTCCTACAGGATTATATATTAAGCATCATTGATAGAATTTTATTTTCTCTTCAGAGTAGAGGTACCGTAATCATAACTCATAGGTTACCAAATACCTTGGAAAGTTCATTATTTAATTCTGAAAAATTAATATATAAACTACTTTCGCATAAATGAAGTTAAGTTAGTTTTGTTATTGTTATTTATGTATATCTTACACAATCAATACTCTAAAGCAAAGGCTATTCCATTGCGAATAAATGCGATTGTGTGTGCAGTATTGAGTGAATGTAGATTTAACATGGGTAAATATTAGCAGACAACTTACCTGACTGTTTGAAGAAAAATAACCGCCATGAGAGACTATGCCAAGCAACACATTAACGCCCATTAAAATACAATTATGATATTAACGTAATAATCATTAACCATAAGCTGACATGTTTCACATATTTAAAGTAATATCCAAAACGTATTTACCGAAATATAGGAATTTTATACTTTCCATGCACCGTTAGTAAAACATAAAATCCACGATGCGAATGACCAGTTATTCAGTGTGAAGTCACGATCTCATTCAGAATAAATGCCAAGACTGACTGCATGGGTCATTAATCTTCGTGTATTAATGGTGAGCAATCAAGTCATTTCCTTATTGCAATGCGAATCAGAAATCTGAGATGTTGCTTGTTCATTGCTTAGTTTTGAAAATACCTACATCAATAGTAGGAGAAGAATTTGTACATTGGTAAAACCACGTTTTACATTAATTTCGTGAATTTGCATAAATTCTTATTTACCGATGCATTTGCTCATCTAAATGTAAGCCTTCAACAAATAAACCATTCATTTTCAAACAATGTTAATAAAATACTGTTATTTTGAAGACAAGCGAGAGGTCAAATTTCATCTGTAGTTAACATTTGATCTCTATTTCCTATATATCAACAACACCAGTAAAATACATCAGTAATAAATTCACGCAACCATCTTCAGACATTTTTGTACTTTATTAATTGTTCTACTTCAACACATATAGCATACGTGTGAAATATGTTGTCAATGATTTTTAAAGATCAAATAAGGTTACCAGTATAACCAGAAAACCGACAGAAGTGGGTCAGGGTGAATCGCGCTGACTCCGCATTGGGGAGGCATAGGGTCAATCCCGGTGCCGGCCATCCTGTCGGAGATTTTCGTGGTTTCCTTCCATCATTCAGGTGTATTCTGGGATGGTTCTACTGAGAGGCCACAACCGCAAAACAAGCGTCACTAGCCGAATTCGTTAACTACGTCATGAAGGTTAAGCGAATTCGAGACACAGCGGGTTCCTGGTTGGGTGACCGACTGAGAATCCCGGAATCTAATGGCACCGAAACCAATTGCCCTTTACAGGACATATTATGGCTAAATACAAATACAAATATTTAGAACATTCTCCACTCCCTGACAGCTCTCCGTTTCCAATTTAGGGTCGAGTCTCGCTCCAACCACGGAGAGGCCCTTCAGAAATCAAACCCAGAACCAACGCGACAACCACAAATCAAACACGTCCCCCGGTGTACTTTCACACCAGCCCTTCTGGCATTCCCGTTTACATCAGCTCGCCCACATTCCTGGTTTCTACGCTTCCACCTCGGCCCCCTGACATTCTTTCCGCCGACTCCGGCGCGGTCGCGGGCCGGCTCTCGCGTCCAGGGGTCAGGGTTCGCGGCTCCGGGAATTACCCGATCGCGGAGGAATCCAATCAAGCGAATCGGGTTTTACTCCCGCGCGTCGAACTCCGCGCGGTGCCCGCCCGCCCCCGCCGCGCCAGAGGTTCG
>BOPP01000080.1:2034337-2060712 GCA_017312745.1 Gryllus bimaculatus
GAGACCCCCCCCCCTCAGAGCGACCGAAACCAAATAGTCACGTCGGACTGGCGCACTGGCCCTGAACCTCACTCACGGCGATTATGTCATTGTTCTGTTTCTCGGGACCACTCCCACCGCTATGAAATCTGAAATGAATTTTATTACGCAGCCATAATTTTTACGGTCGATTTAAAAAAAAAAGTAATCAATTTCGGCATTTTGAGCTGGAATGTTGTTCTATCCTATGGCATGTTTTCTGTGGTAAAGATATCGAAGAAGCTTATTAATTCGTAACTATCAATTTTGTTGGCGAGCCTACTCTTTAATAAGTCCCTTCCAAAAATCAGTGACTTAAAAAAATCTCCAGTCGAGAGATTCTGTTGTATAACTGCGTGCGTTCATTACATAATGCTCTCTAGAAGGTACTGTTGACGTGGCTATGCAAAGAAACAGCTTTGCAACGACTGACAGCTTACAAACTACGTTATTTAAATGTCTGCTTCTGAAAGGATCTTTTAAAGATTAGAAATTTAAAGAATCCTATGCTTGAATAATATACGTTAATATTTTTCTGAGAATATAAAATGCCTACTCTATTTCTGCGGAATACGCGAGAAATTATATAACTTAGAAGTATTAGAAAAAATAAATGATGACGTGTGCCAAAAAATAAATCGCTATGTACTATTTCCAGTTTCTATATTTCAGTTTATAATCTCTTTGAACAAGCCACACCTAAACGATATTTTTTTACATGTACTGTTCTACTTTTTGTAGCAGCAATACTTCAAATTTACATTCTGATTCAACATTGAAAATATACTTTCAAAACATACAAACTTTTAATTTAAGAAAATATAAAGGTCATTTACTCCTGTTTAAAAATATTTTTTTAATCCTTTACATTTTTATAGCGTGCCATAGCCCTCCTCTAGAACCACCGTGTATCTAAAGAGTTTCTCTGACATTTGAATCGACAACGACAGTAGCAAACGGAATCTCAGTGATTGAAATTAAAACCACTTCAAATTAATTCCCCCGCTTCGAAGCACCGTGGCCTCCGTTCTCGCGTTGCCAGTTGCGCCTGCGGAGACCGTGACCGGCGCATGCGCAGTGCTTCCGGTGGCGTAGATGGCACCGGCAGATAGCGCCCTGCACGCTCGGCGGCTACTGCGCTACCGCTTCCTTCCTGAAGCGCCGTCGTCACGTCCTTCCGCCAGCTGGGCTCATCAGCCTGGGCAAAACGCTGCAGCATCTCTTCATTTCGTGGCACAGGTAGTGCTGAACCGCGGCGTTACATTAGACCTTTGAAGATCGAGCCCACAAAACCTAGGATTTCCCGGTCAGAGAGACTGCAGTGACATCATTTGACACTCTGAGCCATTTCTTCCGGTAATTCTCATTAGAGTTCGAGTTTTCGTGACAGATATTGGAGTTTACACGTTCGATTTTGCATCAAATATATTGGATTCATTGATTATTTCGTGTTTCCGGTAGCGTCAAGTGCTATCATCAATGTCATTACGTCCGTACGAGTAGTCATTTTTGATCAAGTAACGCGGCGGTTCTCCCCAGGTGGATGGTCAGATTTGGCGCTGACCTACACGACGGCTTGCTGAATATCCCCCACGAAGTTTTCACCCCAGTGGAACCTACCCCAGTCGGTCAAGCTCTAATCCGACTGAAATCTCCAGACAGTGTGGAAGTGTAGTGCATGGAAGTCGGTGTGAAAGTAACGAGTGAGACTAGGAGAAGGAAGTGGAAGCAAAGATTGCGCGCGATCCCTGTCTCCTGTTAAAGTATTGCTCCGGCATTCGCATGGACTTTGATGGAGAAACCACGAAAAAATACCTATAGGACCAACCGATGCTAAACCCGACAACAGCTGAACTCCAAGCCTTACATTAAAGTACAGGGCAAAAGAGAGATAGCCAGATAAAAAATCGTGATATACCATTACATACAAATCATGAACATTTTCCTTACGCATAAAATTACCAAAAGTTTGGAATATATATTTATTTTTCATTTGTCTTTCATAGTTGTTTTTATTGCAGGTGTCACTAATCTTACCACCACCAGCCACTTTCAAAGATTTTTTTGTGTCACTGCAATTTTTTTTGCCTATATCATGTCAAGGATATATAATTTCTTACAGTTTATCTTACATTTATTACGCTGATTCTTACTCTACCAAGTGACCTTCACACACACTTAGTTCACAGCCTGTGTCTGCTGATCCTCTCTGCGAGAATGAGACCCTTCAAGGATTTCTTTCATCGTTGCAGGCCAGGCTTTCCAGTGCACCAACGGAGTAGATTCTAGATGATGCCACTACTTGAATGAGAATTCTCGTAGCTCGCTGCTCAGTTCAGTCGTTCCATTGTAGTTTTCCCCGGTGGATGATGGAGAAGTATCTCAAATCGCGATCGAATGCGATCGAATTTCCCTTGTGTTCTCTCCGCAGATGCTGTCTTATTACAACCATTTTCTTCAAAGGTTCAATCTAGGGTGTTTGATAGAGGATCACAGTGGTAGAGAAACATAAACGAGAAATTCTGCGTAAATTTTCTGGAGACCCACACCATATTTGCAGATGTTTTAACATATATTATCAAGGGTAAAGTTTTTAGACAATCAAATTAATTTGTATGTAAAAGTGTAATTAATTTTCTGTTTTTCTTTTTGCAGGTGAGTCTCCAAAATCTCATGTGTTCGTATTTAACGTCTTCCAGTTTTCTTTCAGTTTTTAGGTGAGTGTATGATGATTTTTCATTATCCGCAATTTGATGAACTGAACTTTGCTGCAATTAATTTTCTATTAAAATCTATAATTGTCAGCTGTCAAACGCACATCATTCTCTTCAATCCGAAATGGGTATTAGCAGGCTTGAAAATACTCAAATTATACTTTCCGAATTTTTAGTTATTTTTATGTATTTTTAATAATCGACCAGTGAGTGCAGGTAAGTTTAGAAACTTAAATGTGTTAGTGATTTTGTTTTAATCGAACGCATAGGTTATTTTTCAAAATATCATACATACATAAAATGCAGTACACAAAAATGTGCTGTTAAAAAATATTGTTAATATTGTTTTGAAACTTAGCATTGTATAAACTGGCTGATGCTTGACACAGGACTTGCAACCGAACACTTCTTTCTGGAGAAGTTGGATAGCTACAATTGTGAGAGTGGTGTCTCAGTCCTTTAGAAAACATTATGTTATAATCTATAATTTTGGATCCAATAAATTAAAAGAATTACCTAACAGAATAACCAGTTTTCATAATTGCTATTTAATGAGAAAATTTACTTTTGAACTTTACATTATAAAAATCTGACGTAGCTTTTAGATATGATTCATTCTTCCTGATCGTGCAAAACAAAATGTCATGGGTTGCGTGACGAAAAGTTTCAAATGGACTTTTCCGTATGGCCCATTGTGGCACATGTTTGGCCACGTGAAACAACCTACTAGCTCATTGACAGGCATTTCCTACTTCCTGCATGAGCACATATGACGTGTTTGTCGCACATATTCGAGGTCGAGACACTTTCAGCAATGACGATATTTCTCTAAGAAACTTTTTTTTTGTTCTACAGTAAAACTATTACCCTATGTTGGTCTTTGAAGAAGAGTATGCTTAACGTATCTTAATAATTTCTCAATCATCAGATTTTTTTGACTGGAAAAGCAGAATTAGTAAGACCATGAAAGACTATGCAAATTGTAAAGAAAATGTTTTCGAATTCCTACCACGTGAATGGAAAACAATCATCTTTAATACAGTCATGCATTCCAAAGAGAACTTGAACGTAAATTTCCAAAAAAATATCTCTAAGCGGTGATTGTAATTTCAAAAAAATATTTTTTATGTAATGATTTTAACTTGTCCACTACCTTTACTACTAATGTAACAGTACATTTCGGTTATGAATGTGATCCTGTTCTACAGTCTACCAACAGTTACGCCAACTATTCGGAAAACTCCAGCTGAATCAATCGTAATGAGAGTCGTAGTACGCTGCATAGAGATAAATTCCAATAATTTTCATTTCAAAATAATCCAGTACCAGCACGTCTCCGCAAAAACCACGTACAACATAGTCCGTTGTGCACAGGTCGTCAGATCCAACCCGAGAGACCCCTCCAACACAATGAGGCTCAGCGCAACCGTAATGGGCGAGCGGAGGCGGACGTGGCGAGCGCCGCCGGCGCGGCCCCGACGCAACAAGTGAACCTCACGCCGCGCGCCGCGCGGGTGGGCGTGGGCTCCGTGCGCTTCGATTCGCTAACTGTACAGGCAATCGCCCGCCACGCAATTTGTCGGCGACCTGCACCGCGCGGGGCCGAGGGACCGGGAACTGTATTTCTCGGACGCAAATGCGCATGTCAGCCCACGCGCCCCTCTTCACGGGCAATGCCACCGACGCCCCTTCGAGCCCCGAACGCGTGATTCAACCCCGCTACGGATTGTTGCCGCAACACGTCGTCCCCGCCAAATGTCGTCCCCGCTACAAATCGCTCCGCCATTTGTCACCCCCGCCACATTATTACGATTGTTACGATTGTTACGATTGTTACGATTGTTACGATTGTTACGATTGTTACGATTGTTACGATTATTCCGATTTTTTAAATAATTTTTTTTTTTGCGAATTATTTAATTTTGCCGATATTATTTGGCTAATTGCGATTATTATTGCGATTTATTATTGCGATTATTATGCGATTATTATTACATTTCGATATTATTAACGATTATTATTACGATTATATTACGATTATTATTACGTATTATTATATTACGATTATTATTACATTATTATTACGATATTATTACATTATATTACGATTATATTACGATGTTAATTATTACATTATTATACATTATTATACCATTATATTACGATTATTATACGATTATTATTACGATATTATATAATTATACCGTGATTATTATTACGATATTATTACGATTATTATTACGATTATTATTACGATTATTATTACGATTATTATTACGATTATTATTATTATTATTATGTGTTTTTGGAAAAAACAATATATAAATTCAGAAAATTCTATGAGCAACGTCTGATTCAGTTACAGATTCGTTCAATTACAGTTTGTATTAAAAGATTTTTGAATTAATTGAGAGGTTATTTCAAGTGCACTGGTAGTATTTGTCCGATAGTAATATTCCTTACACAAACATTCGCTACTTTCGTTCTGTGGCTCGAGCTGCGCCACATATGACATATGTCGGTTGAATCTTAGAAGCTTCACCAGCAACTATATTCCTGCAAGGGTATTTGATCGTGTTCGTTGTTAATACGATCAGGGATACCAGTTTTGGAGAAAATCGCCTTAACAGTTTGAGCGCTAGCGTTGAGCACACCCAAACAGACGTACAAGAAGACAAATGGACGTTTCGCCGACTATTGATTTTTCGATATCAAGGATCCACAAAACATGGACTCTGACTATTCAACGTAGTAAAAGAAATAATTTTCTACATATACGAACAAGATTTATACACTTTTTTGCTACCAGGGCCGGACAATAAAAATTTGTCGAAAAATTTCCTGGATCTGTCAAAAAACGCCCATTTCCGAAGTAAGATTACAAGACTGTTTCTTCTTACGTAGTACAAATTGTTCAAGGAATGGCCACTGTAAAATTCCTTTACGTTCGGCACCTTTTATTGACATTTTCTATGCACGACATACAAGTATTATGTTACATATTACTTTATTCAGGAAAAAATAATGTGGTAAAAGGAACGGTTTAGATGTACAACACATACAGATACTTGTAATATCACAACTAAAATAGATAAGACATGACATAATACATTACTCGTAGATGACATCATAAACTTTATGTACGAATAAAAATTAGTAACCATTATATATTCTATCGGTTTTCTTCCTTATTTTGATTGGCTCAAGTAAAAATTATCAACTTTACATACTGTATTGTGATTAAGCACTACATTTTTATATCTAGAAAAGTGTAAAACACACCAGAACAGTTCGATAACATCGTAGCCTACATAAATAAAAGGTGAAAAACTCACTTTCCAGCAAATACGCGGATGTCATCATCTCTTGGATAAACTGTAGATTTCTTTAACCTACAGCTATCATAAAGTCTTCCTTGTTCAACGCTTCACGTTGAGCTGTGGTCACTTCCTGAAAAACAAGTAAAAACACGATTTATTTTTTATTGGAAGGAATTTATATTTCAAACCGATGTCAAAACATTTTTCACACAGATCAATTCTAATTTAAAAGATCATTTTTGGGGTTTTCGAAAACATGTTAAAACTTGTTTTGCCCAAGAACGGTCCGGAAAGCCACTCAGGTTCCGCACAATTACGATTGTTTGTCAACAAATAAAAGTATTAAACCTTACTTCAACAAAATTTCCTTGTTGAAGTAATAATAATTTACGAAAATTTCTTGAGTAGTGATTATTTACTACTCTCCGTTACTCCACGACCCCTCTGCCTGGGTAATGAGTGGCAGTTCTTTTGGCTGTAGACCAGATAATCCGTGACTGTAGAGAATCGTGAAAATATTTTAGGCGTTTTTCGTCCGCGCAATATTTACAAATTTTCCTCATTTCGTACCAACATCCATTCCTCAGTTTAGCTCACCCCAGCGTATCGCCTGCTCCTCAGTCTCGCCCGTGTGCCCTTAACAAGCCCCATGCCCACCTCTTAGCGCTAAACACTCCACGAGAGGCGCTGGAGGCTGTATGCAAAGCGTTCGTCTCGGCGCTCCCTGTTTGTGGATGTTATCGCGGTGGCCGCTGCCGCCTCCATTGCCTGCACCTTCGCTATTACCACCGCCTTCGCTGCCACCGCACAATCCCTGCCATCACCACCCCCTACACTGCCTTCCCTCTCATCGCCATCTCCCTGGACACCACCACAACCACCACCACCTCCGCCGCCGCCGTCCGCCATTCATAGCACATAGCCACCGCTCACAACCAATGACCACGCCCACCGCCCACAGCCACCGCCCACAATCACACCCACCGCCCACACCCACCGCCCACACCCACCGCCCACTTTCTCCCCCCTATTCTCCACCGCCATTCACCGGTCACCATCACAGCCCACCTCCCCCGTCCAACCACGGTTCATCGCCCACCGCCACAGCCGGCGGGGCGGACGAAGGGGGCGTGCGCTCGTCGCGTCGCCCGCGCTATCGCCCGCCTCATCGCCCGCGCCGCTCACACCTGTGCCGCATTTGCGCAGCCGCCGCCGCCGCCGCGTCACGCGCGATAAAGCGGGCAAATCGGGAGGCGAGGCGGCGACGGCGCGGCAACGAAGGCGCAACAGCCCTCATGTCCGTCTCCGGTCTTTTGCACGCGCGCCGGTCGTCACACTAGAAACGCCCGATCGGCGTTTCCTACCCACGCGTTAGAGGTGTTTCACCCTCTTACACGCCCTCTCCACACGGAGATACGTACTTCGAATTTCATTATTAAATTAGTTTACTGATACGTGTGAATGTTATTATTTGGGTGCATTTCGCTTTAGACAAGATTTCACTTTATACAATGACGTCCGGTGGAATTTACGTTAGCCGGGACTGCGATTTAGGTTCACATTGGACACATTACTATATTATACCGTTCCGCGTTGAACAAGTTTTGCTGTAAATATAAATACATTTTTTAAAATATTAATTTGAATTAATTCAATATTTGGTTTTTCTATGTCTGTGCTTCATTTTTATTGCGTTCTATTTTACTTTGGTGTAAAAGAACTTATTTTATTTATAAGCACTTGCTACTAATATTGAGTCTTATTTTAAAATCATTTCCAGTGCTTTTTCTAAGAAGTGAAACATTATCTAAATTAACAACATTACCAAAATTGATTGATATTCAAAAATATGAAAAATTATTAACATTTCTTTGTTTTAGGGCAGTGAAATGGACAGTGCAATGGATAATGTTATTTAACACAGATTACTAGAATATGACCCGTTTCAAGAACTAATTCCGCGATTCTCTTCATCACATAGTACATTCACACATTCTATGATGTGTTGTGAAAGAAACGCAGACATAAATCCACGAAAAATAGTTTACACAAAACTGTTTAACTTTCCTTGTTTATACTTATTAAACTGAAAATTATTATAACCCTAAAAATACGGATTCTTTACTAGTTTGCTAAACTTAAAAGTCCGTTCATATTACCGAATAATTTTACGAATATTACGAAATCTAATCAAACAAAACAATATTGCAATAATCTCTAAAAGTGCTGAAAAAAATAAACTCTAAACTAAAGAAAAAGGAAATGTATTAGCAAAGTAAACAATGATATTATGAAAATTAAAAATGATGTAACTCATCAAAAATGTTGCTTTCTCTAAAAACGTGAACAGTTAATTCATTTCTATCGACAATAGTGCAAAATGATCGACATTTTAGAAACAAATCAGAACCCAAATCAATTTTTAAATCAAATGTAAAGTTCAATGAGAATGCACGAAGTCCATCCATTCTAATCTGCCCACCAGTTGTCAGCCTCCTCGGGCAGCTTGATCTCGCGATAGCATCGCAACGCGATGTGACCGAGTGGTTCGCCTGCCTTGAACTTGGCTTATGATCAGCGGTTGCACTCGCACTCGCAAAGCCCTCTCGACCGCTGGCAATTGTTCAAGGTTCCAGCTCCTTGATCGCTACTGGTTGCAGAAGTCAATGGTAAGGAGGCCATGGCAGCGATGGAATGAAGGCTGAAGAAGAAGCAGTTAATAGCCAAACCGTTATCTTGGAAGAGTTTAATATGTTAAATTAGTTTGAAATTTCAAGTATAACGTCCTTGTAGCAGACATTGGTAATCCATTTGGGATGATGTAGGTAGCATAATAATTCCAAGTTATGCAGCCTGGAAGCCTTAACGAATTTAAGTTCGTGACATAAAATGTGCCTTATTTCCTTTTGTTCTGAACATGTATCATGTATTCAGAAATGTCTCGTGTCTCTATTATTATAGACAAATATAATACTTTACTGGTATTAAACAAATAGACAGTATTGTGGACAAATTTAATAATTTCCTGGTAATATAGACATTTTCGAATTATAGTGAGCATTTACGTATAACTAGAAAGCACAAAATACGGTTGCATCACAGAATTAGCAAGTAAAGGCAAGCTTTCGGAATTGAAAGGTCAGCGTTGACATCAATGGGTCGTTAGAGAGTGAGTGAACAAAACGGCAAAGGCATTGACGATACTTGGATGCCAATAGGTAAGAATTTGGCACAAACGTTATCCTGGATATCTGTGAGCAGGAAAGTGCGGGAAAGTGGATGCTGATGGATCGTAAACGTTGCGAAAAGCATCGCACAGGTCCCTTGCTAGAATTCTCCCCCAGACAGTGCTTGGATTACCAAGCTAAAGTGGATTACTTTGTTATTCGGATCTTCAGCTATATTCCAGAAATCGTAAGCTCTGTGATGTTTTCACTGTTGTAGGAAATAAATCTAAGCAAAAAGTGAAACCTAATTGTTCCTTTATTAATGGATAACAGTATAACAAGAAAAAATGCCGAATGTAGTTGACGCATTCAATAAAAAGAAAAAATGCCTGGATTCATTAGCCACTAATATTCGTGCACATCAAATGAAATATAATATAAATGAATAAATAAATAAACAATTTTTAGCATTACGACTTTGTCAATTACTTTCTGCAATCGCTTTGGCATTGAACCAATAATTCTGTTCAGGTATTGATGTCCAAATTTTCCCATTATTCCTTGATTCTCGCTTGCAGATGGGACTTTGACGTAATTGGGATTCTCCTTACTGTACATTCCAATTCATGCCATACATTATCGATTGAATTGAGATCAGGAGACTGAGGCGGGGTTTCCAGCACTATTGGACAACTGTACAACAAAAATTTGTGTTTCGGGTCGTTATCTTATATAAAATTTAAACGAGTTCCTAATGCCAGGTGTGCCAGCAGATTTGTCTAAAACATTTTTCAGTTTGTTGGGATACTGATGTTTATCCAATGTTTCTTTAATAAACACCAGATCCCCCGCGCCTAGCAATTATGCAGTCCCACACTTTTATATGTCCACCTCCGTGTTTCACAGTTGACACTACGTTTTTAGGATGCAGTTTTGTATTTGGTAAGCGCCGTATCATTTTCCTACCATCACTACCAAACATATTTAACTTTTTTCATCTACAAAAAGTACTTTACTCCTCGGATTTTGTCACATATTCCTTGGCAAACTGAAGTCATTTAGCTCTATTCCCAGCACCGATAAAGGGTTTTTCCTTGCCGCTCTGCCGTGATATCAGGCATTTCCAATTACTCGGCGCACTGTTTCGGGGTGCAGAGACGGCACTTCGCGCAGTTCCGCTGCCAGCTGGACGGCACTCACCTTCGGAGTTTCTCGAACTTTCCTCAAAATTGCACGCTGCTCTCTTTCGCGCATCTTCTTACGTTGTCCTTGTTGTGGTTTAGATTCAATTTCTGTCTTCTTTCTCAAATTTCTTAATGACATCGTGCACCGTGATATTTATCATGAGTACAAGATTTGCGATCTCCCAGCAGGAGCATTTTTTTGCGTGGTGGAAAAGCACAAGCTGCCTCTGGTCGAACGTCGAGTTCTTTCCCTTGCGCCCCGTTGCAAGAGGTGTTTCCAGGCGGAAATATTTAAAGCGACTGACTGCAAAGTTTTGTTTGTCCTGGGTAGGGGATGGTGCGCTTATCGCGCTATCTAGTAGAGTGGCGAGGGGGTAACACGACATTTTCCATTACGTGTTCCAATATTAATGTGACTTCGTATTCTTGCATATTCACACCTAAATCCGTGTTTATGAAACGTACGTTGTGCATCTGAAACATTTTCTTTGTATTACTCTGTTTCCTAATAATAACAGTACACAGTACCTTTGTTCCCATGTAACTACCGCGTACGTGCGAAAAATTACAAACAAGAAACCCGTTCAGTATTTGTGGCTGTCCAAATATTAATATGAGCCACTGTACATACCAGCTAGTGTTGAAAATCGGCCATCCTCGGAACCCGAAATTTAGGACCCCCCAATCCACGATGCTGTAAACGATGTTGCCGCTGAGCTATCCCAGACGGTTCAAGAAGGTGAAATTGTAATCTAGCGCTCCGAAAACAATAAACCTCTTCCAGGTGAACTTTATTTTTAAAAAGTCATTTTAAATTTTTTGCCACATTTTTCCCTCCTCTCTACTTCAATTCTCTCCACTTACCTCTTTCCTTTTCGCAATTCTTTCCCACTCGCCCTAACACAGCCCAAACCAGGGTAATGTTTAGCTAAGCTCCCACCCGTATATGCCGTAGGCGGGAGATCTTTCTGCCAACGGCCGCTGTGATTCGCGCTCAGGAGGAAGTGCTCGTTTAAGCCTTCACCGCCGCCTCCGCCGCCGCCGCGGGCTGCAAGCAATGGCCGGGGTCATGAACCACCTCGTCGCGAGCGGGCAACAGGGAGCTATTACAGCCTCGCCTCGGAGCTGCGGTGGCGATTGCCAAGCGTTAATTCGGGACAGGGAGGAGCGATGTGGGCGCTGCATCGACCCGCGGTCAGGACCAGCGCCGCTGAGGTGGTCGCAATGGGCTCCCGGGTTCGTGGATTGGGAGAAGAGAGGTGCATATGTAAAACTGCTAAATTTTTTTTATATCGGAACAATGTGAATTCACAATCTATATTTTAAAGTGCTAAAAATATAAATAGTAAACCATTTTGACAGGTGTTTAAGTGAGTGGAAATAAGAAATCATGTATATATTTTTACCTAGTGACTTGTATCTTATATTATAAATTTTAATGGCGCATCTAAGCATCGGCTTTGCCACCGAAAATTCGATTACTGGATACGACCAATACTTTTTGTTATTTAAGGTCGCATCAACTACAATGTCATTAGCGACCACTATTGCGTGTAACAGTATGGTAACTATGAAGATGACACGGAATGATGATGATCGGGGTGTGAAAGGACGAACACAATACAACCATGCCCGAGGCGGGACTCCACCCCGCGATCCTTCGGTGCGAGATCGCTACCGGCCGGACCGGACCGGTTACGTTTTCTCGTTTTGTGCGAAATTGTTCGAAAAGAAACTACCCATGAGGCACACTGATTGTATAAGTCCCTATTTAAAGCTGTTACACTTCATTTCTTTACATCGAAACAATGGGAAATAACAATTTATATTTTAAAATACCAGAAAAATATAAATAGTAAAAAAAACACAGGTGTTTAAGTGAGTGGAAATAAGAAATAATATAAATGTATTTACCTAGTGACTTGTAAACTAAAATAAATATTATCTTAATGTCAGTTATATATAAAATCATTAATGATTATTGTCAAATAATTTAGGAAAGGATAATACCAGCCATCGACTCATCAAACATCTATTAATGTGTCATATTCAAGATTTCTGTGACACGAAACAAAACAATTACTAGTGAAATATTACTAAAAACAGAATATAAGGTTTAATAAGGAAGTACAAATAAGACATGAAGAGAAAGTACAAGAATGAGAAAGAGAAAAGATAATACTAAAACTGTCATGAAAATTACTACACAATACACACTTCTATAATGACACGTTTTCAACACTTATATTGCAAACTTACAATTTCGGATATGTGCAATCAAATTTCCTGGAATAGACTGTATTATGCTCCACATTCTAAAACAATAAATGTCAAACTTCTTTAAAACATCAGGTCGCCAAAATTCTCTTGGGAAAGAGGGAGCTATCGTCACTGCTAATGGCAGGAAATGAGAAGATCGGCCATTCAGGGCGTTTGGGTGAAACGAACATTTTCAAGCGACGAGCGAATTCGAGCGGTCCACCAAGAAGAAACTGGAACCACACAGACAGCAGAGAATCTTGAACCGAACTAAACAGTTATTCATTTTATTGGAAATAAGGCTGTATTCTCTCATGTTCATCTATAAAGGCAATAACATTCCCACTATGCTTGCACGAAACGTTTTGAAACAAAGATAAATTATTACTCAAATTTTAAGTATATGCAACTTATCCTTAAATACTTGAAAATATACGTAACATGGAAATTTGAATTCTTGTACACAAGTTTTGATTTTAAGAACTGCTAACACAGCCTCAAAATCATTGGGTAAAACAAAAAATAATATCATACCATAAATTACAATAAAAATGTTGCGATTACTACACAGGAAACATTTATAAAAATTATGAAATAAAACGATTTCTGATAGTGAATTTCATGGGGTTTAAAAGTAACGCAGAAAAAGAAAATACCTCAAAACATTACCATCGTTACTGCGGACAAGTTCATTTACTTTCATTTAGAACGGATATTCTGCTTGTTGTTTTGGCTATAGTCTTTACATTAATGTAATTCGTTTTTCATATTCGAAGGTTTAACAAACGACCTGTAGTATTGAAATGCTGAAACACAGATCTCAAAAAGTGCTTTAAGTTGGAATATTTTATATTATAAGATTGCAATCAGTGAATCAATAGTTAACTGAAAGTATTAATTACACTTACTGCATTATATTGACAAACTCAAAAACAGGTGTGCCTCGTATTTGGATATTTACATGGAAATTCCTCCAGTTCAAAATTGTGCCATCCTTCGCGTCAATACATTGACTGAAAACGCAACCAATTCATTCAATTATTCTACCACTATTTGAAAGATGGATGTAAGAACCTCCTCTTTAAAAATTCTGATATTCAATTTTTTCAACCTCCAATAAATAATGATGTTACAGTCAAATCAATCATGCAAATAACCAAGTTAAGCGTTCGCAAAAATATGCATTATAATCCAAATACGTAACCAATATGAGTGAATCCCATCTTATTGCTTCTTATATTGTCATTGACGCAGTCTTTAGTAATTATCGTGCCTCTTAAAAATCACTATATTTAAATCACTAAGAAGTTTCGTCTAGAAAGAATATTCCTACTCAACAAAATTTTGTGCTTTCTTCATTGAATGAAATAGTGGGTCACAGATGTGCTATTATTTGCTCTTATAAATAAATTTCTTAGTGGCAACCCTAAATTTTAATAACATCTTAAAATTTACCATGACTTGTCATTACGTCGTTTTCAACACCAAATTCATTATGTAGTCGGAATGTAGTTGTTGAACCTCTATGGTTTTGTTTCAATCGATCTGACAAACGCAGTCGATGTTTCGTGCGGTTATAGTTAGCGAAGTGAAGATAGAGATCTTTTCAAATTTGAAGATGGAGCGTTTTTCAAATAAAAAATTAGTGAGTGTATGTACACGTAAATTCAGCAATAATTTGACTTATAGTATCTCTCTTTATAGAAATATTAGTGTGTTTATAAATATAATTCATGCATTACGTTTTTAAAGGTTTTTAAATTATGGATTATAGACGTTCACTATAGAATACACGTAGGAACTTTCTAAATATAAAACAATTCAATTACATATCCAAAAACACGTTTAAGTCTGTGTTTGCATTAAATATAGATTGTATTGTTTGAGAATTCATATAACTGTCTCATTAGTCTTAAGATTATGTACTTAATGATATCAAACAATATTTTTGGATTTTCGACATGCCTTACTTTTTTTTGTTGTTTGTTGTTTTGTTACTTTTTTTGTACTTTTCTATTCTAACTTATTTTCAATTCTTACTTGCCAAGTAATCGCAGGGGTTCAACTAGTTGCCTAATTAAGTTACATTTAAAATACTGTGTAACTGATTAGTGTATTTACTTTATGTAACATTATTTTACTCAACTTATTAAAAAAAAAACATTTATATACACGCTATATGGATTTTAATGCAGCGTTGAGATTTTGAAACAAAATCTATTCGGTGAACACGTTTTAACACTCATCGTACGCATCGCTTTATCTTGCAACCTACACGACGCCTACAACTTTCGCTCGCCGACACGAAATCCGAGGGCCTAGGTAAATGGAAATAGGCTAATTGGCCATCCTACTTTCCGGGAAATGTGACGCACGGCCGACGCCGAGGGGCGTCGGGGCTCGAATTGAGCATCGCGCCGGCGCCCGACAGATGAGCCGGCGATCGAATTTCAGGTGGAGAGGTCGCAGGTGGCGGGCGCTCCCCACGCGCCGATGTGGGAGCGTTCTCGTGCACGCCACCGCTCGTTAATCCTCGGCGCCAACGCCGCACGCCGGGGCACCGGGGTCGAATTCCAGACCGCGAAAGGGACGGCACGCAATCATTAGCGCAAATTAAAAACGCAGGCGAGGAATTTACCGCGGCAAACGAGGGGACAATTAAAAATCGCTGGTTGTTATTTCCTGCAAATGGAACGGCCTCGTGTGGTTAATGTGATGAACAAATATTAGGGTATCGACTTGTTGGTGTAGGGTTTGACACGTTGCTGGGTTGAACGAGTGAACGGATTGGGAATCGTTCGTGGATATGAATTGTTGGATGATGTTATTATGTATTTACGAAGTTTATTTATATGTAATGGGAATGAAGATTTGATTGATGTTATTGTACATCTCCTGTTCGCGATCGAAAGATTATGTATACATGTCAAATCACATATGTTAAAGCACACATTTTCGCTTGATAGTACAACTTTTTCAGTGTTTTTTATTCGTATTCTGTTTTTCAAGAGATGAGGCTTGACAGAGGAAAATGCGCAGGTAAATAAATATTAGTGAATGTGAATTATTTTTTTTATAAATAAGCAGTAATGTGTATCTGCATTTTATATTAACAAACTGTAATAAATTATTAATGATCTAATAATGAACGTGTAAGGTGAATTTACAGCTTTAAGAAATACTTCTTTATGAGATGTCACGTTATTTTCCTCCTGTCATTATTAGTATGAGTACAAATGTTGAGAAATTAACTCCCATAACTGAAAACACCATGTCCAGAAAAAGTTGGCAGCAATCGTGTACACGGAAATATACGTATACATAAGAAAGTAGACATTGAAACGGATTAAAATGTATATTTTTATTATTTTCAATGAGGAAGCGTCACGTTTTGCTTAGGACATTATAATGTAATGTCAACATTGCGTCCACAGATCAGTATTATCATTGTATTATTTTGAAGGTGCACTAGGGAGTATATATTGTGCTGTTGATTACACTTTCCCAGGCAGCATCTCATTAATTTGCCCCTGACTACCGCAGACACTCATGCTTGAAATTTACTGGAAAAATATCTCATAATGTCGGATTTAAAGACTAAAATTTCTTTTTCTCAAGTTCAAGCTCTGAAAAGACGTCTTAACATTTAATAACTCTTGCCAGACAGAATCCAAGAGAAACTTTCCATCTACTTAATTAGACACTTAGTTATATGATAAGTTGAGAAAGGATATGCTTTGAAATAGTTATCTCAAATCCAGAAGTTGTTCTCTCGTCAAAGAAAGCTTAAAGTTGATAGCGTGACGCTTAATATCAGAACTTAAATATTGAACGCAACAAGGTCTTAATACTGAGCAGATATAATTACAGTCTTATCAGAAATTATAAATAAGTGATTGGAATTTCTAACTTTGCAAGGAATTTATTTGACGTCTTTGACTCCTCTGTGATAACAAGAGTTACGCATAGAGAGAAAGAATCTACTCACACTGGAACATTTCTGGCACATACTTTCATTGAGTTTGAGTGCATTAATCTCATCTAAACTTTTAAAATGTTTTAAAAGGTGGTATTGAATGAAATTCACTTTCATAACCACACCGACAACGAATTTTTCATTCATCATATTTTCCAGGTACTTTTTTAGAGAAATAGAACAAGAAAAATAGGTTAAAATGAGTACAATATCCGTAAGGGGGTGATTTTGATTTATTACATATGTTTGCTTTAAGAAAAGGCAACATAACACAATATTTATTTTTATTCCATAAAAAACTTGTACATAAAATGTGATATGAAAATCCACATACGGCCTGAACGTTATTATCACTGTGAAAAACGTGAAAGAAACAATTACTGCAATTATTAATCAATTATTGTCCCTGAATAAAAGGAAAATTTTATGGACATTAAACAATAGTTTGAAAGATGATAGGACTAATTGTAAGTATAACATTTAAGTAAAATGTACGGAACATATTTTAAATATGAGCTTTTTTGATTATTTCTTTTTTCAGCGGGTCAAAATACGAGTCGTTTATTATTAGACTGTATTTTGTCGAAATGTTTTTCATCTAAAAATACCATTTCCTACATGTGACGGTAACAATATCCGCCATACGAACGATAAAAATTCAACCAATTCCGTGAAATGAATAAGCATATAAGATAAAGATAAGATAAATTTATTTAAACTGCAAATGGGCATAACCCGGTGGCAGCTAATTACATAAATAAAATACTACAGCTAACATGCAAATTATATAATAATAATAATAATAATAATAATATAATAATAATAATAATATAATAATAATAATATAATAATAATAATATAATAATAATATAATAATAATATAATAATATAATAATAATATAATAATAATATAATAATAATATAATAATATAATAATAATATAATATAATAATAAAATAATAATGATAATAAAAATAACATTAATAATAAAAATAATAATGATATAAACCTTAATTGTTAATACAATATCACGGAGATCATTATTTGCTTTTAGTAGCACATACACTCGTTTGTAGTTGCACATTCATTAGTGTATTTAGTTGAAAATGTTCTTTTCAACTAAATACACTTGTGATTAAAAAATAACTTCAATAAGGCATCAATATTGATAGAATATTAAGGATAAAATTTATGTAATTCACGATTAAAGAAAAGAGCAAACTCTCAAAAATGCGACTGCGATAAATAGCGACTGCGCTAGCCGAGTGGAAATTCGTTGCCATTGCAGATTGGTAAACACGATTCTAGGGTTCGATTGCCCACAGTGGAGGATTTTCGAGATTAGCTATTTATCTAGTATGAATTCCGCCGCAGTGTAGAGGTGAATAATAACGTTCAACTGCTCTTATCACTACTTTTCCGTGATTGCTCCGATCAACACCAAGCGAAAGGCGACGTAGTGTCCTCATAAATGGCGTTCTTTCCATCCCCATCAATATTCTCTCCTTTCCCCTTACCCTCCACACATCCAGACAAATCGGGAGCTTAGAGTCCCAGAAGCAGCTATGTCGCGTTGGCGGAGATAACTGGAGAAGGGAAAACCCTCAAACCAACGTGTAAGTTTATCTAGGTACTATTTTCCTCCAGGCAGCGGCTGAACTCAACCTAGCTACCGATCTAGTGTCGAAAATCATGGCACCGCCGGGATTCGAACCTAGGACCTCCCGGTCACGGCACTGCAGTGACATCAATTGATGCCAAATGAGGCACTTAGGTCGGCCATCCGTGATCGAGAGAGAATTTTAATCTGTCTCTTCGCGCGTCGCAAGCCGATTCGGACGCTTCGTGAGTGGAAAGGTTCGACCGCCAGGGGCGCTGCGAGCGGCGCGGCGCAAAGGTGCAACCTGCCCGTGGCACTCCGCCAACCCAAATTGCCCCGATGCGCTGGCAACTCCGCCATTCATGTTATTTGCTTATGCGCTTCCTTTTACTTTAAAGCTCTCCGCTTAAACTCACTGCAGCATCTTCATCCGCAAGTTGATATTTCCCTCGTCCTGTCGGAATGAAATGCAATGGCCGGGGGTTAACTGAGCGTATATATGGATAATTTACTCACACAATATCAAGGAGAAAGAAAAAAAAATACATTTATCCGTTACAATAATTAAGGATACAGCTGTAGCAAAGACAAATCGGAGATGACAAATATACGAAAGGAGGAGAAAAGTTCATAGAAGCTCATTCAATAAATATTTACGAATGTATATGTATATGTATATGTTGGATTATTTATTTACAAGCTGTAATAATTCTTTAGTGAGTGAGTGTAATTACACACACACACACACATACACACACACACACACACACACACACACACACACATATATTATAATATATATATATATATATATATATTATATATATATATATATATATCTGGAGAGAGAGAGACAGAGCAAGGAACAATGGCGGGCGGTCGTGAAATCATGCAGGGCGGCCGGTCCAAGCGGCGACCCGCGAGGGCTGCGCAAACTGGGAAGAAATCGCGGGCGTGAGTGCGCCGGGAGGCAGGGAGGCGCGGCGTGTAAGCGCCGGATGGGCGCGCCCAGAGGGAGCGCGGGGGCGGGGGGAGAATTGGGACGAGTGGGTCGAAGGTGGCGGGAAACGTCGGCGCCGGGCGAGGGCGGCGGAGGGGCAGCGGGGGATAAGCGAGCGAGGAACGGCGGGGACGGCGGGGCGGGCCCCATCGAGCGCACGTGGCGGCGGCCGCGTCCGCCCTTCCACTAACCCCGCCTCCGCCCGTCGCTTGCGCCCTTTGCCCCGCCCCCCTGCGCATGATATTCAACGCCAGCGACGCGACAGCGAGGTGCCTCGGCCCGGCGGCCGCGCGCTCACAGCGCCGCTTTCCCGTGTACCTCCGCGCTGGGGGCGGCGGGGAAGGGGCGGGGGACGCAGGCTGCGGGCGCGCGGCGGAGGCGGTGCGGGGCGGGCGGGAGACAGGGGGCGGCGGGCGGGGGCGGGGGGCGGAGCCCGGGGCTGGGGATGTGGACGGGGGGCGGGGGACTCTGGGCGTGAGGGGTGGGGGACGGGGAACGGGTGGGGCCGGGCGGGGGCGGAGCCCGAGGGCGGGGACTGTGCGGAGACGGGCGGTGGGCGGGGAGGGAGCGGGAGCAGGGGGGCGGTGGCGGGGTTCGGGGGGCGGAGGGTGGTGGCGGAGGACGGGAGCGGAGGCCAGGGAGCGGTGCGGCGGGAGCGGTGGGCGGGGTACTGGGACGGGCGGGGGTGCGGGCGAGGAGGCGGAGGGCGGGGGCGGGGCGTGCGCCGTATCGCACCTCCGGCTGCCGGGGACCTTGCGGGAGACACGCGCCGAGGCGAAGCGCCGCTTAGCGGATCCCCTTCGCAAATGCGCAAACATTCAATGTGTGCTCTGCGAAATTTAATAATTGTATACTCTGATTTAAATAGAGCGTCCCTTCAAGGGCACGAGCTGGAAGCGGAGGGAAACCCTGTCACCCAATTAGGAGTGTCGTTACGGCTTACATTATTGGTACTGAAGCTCGCTTTTGGATCACAGATCCCCCCGTCTCCTTCTAGCAGTTGACTTGCGAAGTAATTCCACGTTTTGATGGGAGTAGATAAGAGAAAAGATAAAACCAAAAAACTACGGTATCTGTAATCAATACAACTATTCCAAGTTAAACGAGTGCTGTAAATCATACAAGAAAACATTTTGATATTAAACGATTTCGAAATTATTTAATAAATGATAAAATTGCACATAATCAGCATGATAATAGAAATTGTGAGATTTCGTTGGTTGATTTAGCAACCTATTGCCCTAATGCCAACCGCCTGTTTTAAATTAATTGTAGTATTATTTGTACAACTAAGGTAGAAAATATAATGGAACTTACGAAAGAAAACGAGATGGATTAAAATAAAAGAGTGCAATGATCACACTCTCGTATTCCCGGTGCTTTCAGTCTTTTAGGTTACAAGGTCTTTTAGGTTGGCAAACAAATCACTCCTCATCTCTTTTGTTTGTCTTTTGTTGAGACATCATCTTCTAAAAATCTTGCGTATCGAAAGAAACATTCTCGTCCTGCTGTGCTCTGAGGCTCTCAACCTTGAAGAAAACGTGGACCAGAAAACGCCCGAGCTGCTTTTGCGACGATTTATGTGCATTCAAATGCCTTACTTTGCATAATTTTATCTTCCTGCTTTCGATGAAGACGCATGCACTAAGAAACGATTACACATGTGCTGTAGGTGAAAGGTTGTTTTAGTTGTTTTACAAACACTCCACGTTTTTTTTATTTATTCCACCTTCGGAACATCGTTGCCACTGTAGCACTCTTTGAATATATTATATACGTTGAAAAACCTACATTGCCTGTCAAAAAATGCAATTCCACCTTTCTCCATACAGGAATCATATCCTCTGGATCAGCAAAGAACATTTGTTTTACTTTTTTAAAGAGAATTTTCTTCGTTCACATCTCTGTAAATTTTTGTGTATGGGACGAGCTGTGATATATTTTTTAAGAAGATAAATTAAAATGTATTTAACTGCACTTAAGTACACCTAGGTGGTAGTAATTTACAAAACTACTATTAATAATATTAACTAAGCAAAAAAAAAATCGGGTAAGAAGATTAATTTCTTCACTTTCTGGGATAAGACTGAAAATATCAGACATGACTTTCAACTTCACCCCTTTATTTGTACGTTGAAATAAATTAAAATTGCTCTTTTGCTTGTAATATGTTTCTTCTGATAATTTTCAGTGTGCGAAAATGATTCCTAAAATTTGAATTACTACGTAGATATATTCTCAAAGCATAAGCTCAGAATTATTTCATACGAAATTCATAACGTGAAACGTAGTGTGCAATTTAGTTTTCTCATTCTCGATACTTTCATAGGTGATGTGCAATATAATTTGCAGGTGGGTATTTCGCGAAATTACAAATCGCAATGTAGCCAAAGAAGATATACGATTGATAAATTATATTCGTACGTAAACAAGGTTATGTAGCATGACATGATGCGGCCCTGTTACTGATACGAAGTTCGCCATTTCCAATACAGTATGTCGAATGGAAGACCGGTTTGACTTAATTTAGAATGAAACTTCGTTGGGTTCGCTTCTTTCCCAGAGACATGCGTGTCAGCCCAGATGTTCCACTTGTATTGAGGTCTCGGATCCTGGCATTAATAGTAAATAACTGTCGCTTTACGATTTTTAACTGTAGGAACTATATTTTCTGTAAGATCTCGGCATAAAATGAACATTACAGTAAATAAAGTTATTAAAGAATTTTGTAGAAATCAAAATTGCTTTGGTAACAGGACTAGCGTTCTGAACTTGAATGAAACCAGGACAATAATTCATTTTTATCTTAATTTTTAAATTCAAAAAATGTAACTTTTTCGATTTTTTGTTGTCATGATTACAAATTTGAGAGTTTGGTAGATACGTTACGAATGTTTTAACTTAGGCTGTAGAGATATAAAATAAATATCTATTATATGTGTAATCTATATATTTGTGCTATAAAGGTATTACGTGTATACTATAACCAAAATGTCAATTACAATCTAACTTGATTATCGGACTCTTAGGTTACAATTTATGATGCTAAAAACCTGACACTCCTTTAGTCTGAATTGACTTCCGAAAAAGGGAGGACAGTAAGAGAAGTAGAACAGAAAAAGCGATAAATGATTTGAGCTGCACCGCCCTGATGGGGATATTTATATGTATAATAAAACAGTATTGGTTTTAATTTCACCAGAGGGATAGTCTACCGAAACACTCTTAATATTTTGAAATTCAGTCTCCAAGACATTTAAAAAATTAATTCGCATACAATATCCTAATATTTGTTCAATGCAAAAATATTATTTCGGTTCTTTTCTGAGGTCTGCATACTTACCTGAAATCACAAAGTATGTTAGTAGGACTAAGAAACACAGTAAATTAAAAACATTTGTAATGTGAACAGAAAAGAAATATTATATTCAAATCATAAACACAGTCTTCATTCTTCAACTATATAATATTTCGGGCTGGTGCCGTACTAACATTACAAGGGGAGCATTATCAATGATATCTCCGATTTGAAAAAAAATGGAATATTAGTAATATTTTCATCACATATAAAGTGCAAACACATTTAAAAAATACCAATTTATACAATATTAATATGAAACACACACAAACACAAATACAGTAGTTATAAATTTTATTCTCTAGCCAGTATCGTCAATTGTCTAGTCAGTAGTTTGTCTTTGTTATCTACTCAACCAAATTATAAATCGTACACGGAAGTCCTTTTAACCCGATTGTAAATTAAACACCGGTGCAGACACGCGGATTAAGAGATCGACTTGCCAAGTTGCATCTTTGAAACCCAGTCTCCGGTGAGTGAACTCCAACGGAATGCGACGCGGGTAAGATCCGTCGCGCGAACTTTCTCGACGGCTCGTGATCTCGGCTTCCCGCTCCCGGGGATTGATGCCGGGGATTAGGGGCTTCGGCGGAGTTGCGTTCGGATGTCCGCCATGGGTGGTCCCTAGGCGCGGCGATAGCGCGGGCGTCGACACGGAGCCCGGTCGTGACAACGGCGTCGGCGTCGCGACGCACCGCTTGAAACGAGGCGCTGGGCGTCGGTTAAGCGACCCCGATAGGACGATAATGGAGGTTGCGCTGGAACACGATGCGATCTGCAGATGAGTGGACTGATGGACGGGACGAGTTTATATTGTAGACTACCGACATCGTCCCTGTGGGTTCTGGGGTATCGTGGATCGCATGAGCAGCTTCCGATGAATGGGGGATTAAGGAAAATCTTGGTACTTAGAAAGATACGTAATCCCAAAGATACTTTTGCATTTATGAATCGGGAAGTATATATAAGAAAGAATGTCGGGTTATTATTATTTCTTGATTTGAATTAATAAATGCTGTCATAATTGTTTGTGCAGTTGATAGAAAGAAAACTGTGTACAGTTTATAAGAAAAAGCCTCAAATCAAATTGATAAAGAACAGAAGTTGATGGCATTTAAATGTTTTGCATTTTCTCTGAATTATTTTTTCTTGGCTTTTCTCTTTTCTTTGTTCTCAGATTAGTGGATCTCTAAGTATTAACGCTCAAAGAACAAGGAAGTACTCTAGGAAAGTTATAGACTCAAATGTGCTCGAGGATGGTTGTGTTTAAGAAATCGATAATGGGAACGATTAAAATTGAAAAAAATTGACTTAACATGAATCAAAATGAAATAAGAAAAAACTATTAATTTTATAATTTTGATATCATTACAAACGCCAACAAATTCTGAATTTCGAAACACTAGGGTTGAATTGTAATGCCAACCGAGCACTTCAATTAAAACTAGGACACTAAGTTCGAAAGTTGTTTAAGGGGGGTTTATCAGCTTCTAAAGTTAACGTCTCGAGACTGTGGCGGAGACGGAGGCAAAGGCAGGGACGGGGGCAGGGACCGTGGCGGGGCCGGAGGCGGGACGGATGCGAGGACGGAGGCGGGGACGGAGGCGGGGACGGAGGCGGGGACGGAGGCGGGGACGGAGGCGCGGGACGGAGGTGGAGGCGGGAGGAGCGGGGCGGCGGGACGGAGGCGGAGGCCGGGGACGGAGGCGGAGGCGGGACGGAGGCGGGAGGAGCGGAGGCGGGACGAGGCGGGACGGAGGCGGGTGCGAGGCGGGGCGGAGGCGGGGCGGAGACGCGGACGGAGGGACGGTTCGCGGTGCCCCTCGCAAGCCGCATAGCCCGTAGCCACCACTGATTCGCTACGCAGCGCAATCCCCCTGCAGCATCCCTGAAATACGACCGTGCGAACTCTTCTGCGGCGGGGCTTCCGGGCGCTTTCGAGGCTGCTGCCACCGACGTCGGGTTAATTTTCGGGGCGCCGCAATGCGTTGGCCTTTTGACAAGTTTCCGTCCTTGTCTGGGAGCGGAATTTATGAGGCTTGTTCGAGTTTATGTCGAAGCCTGTTCGCTGCGTGTCCGGTCCGAGATCCTTTGCTCCCGGGTTTGATCGTTTGGGAAAATGGGCGGCAACGATCTCCGAGTTATGTGTTTTTGTTGTTGTTGTTGTTGTTTTTCGAAATCTTGGTATTGAATACATCCCCTTATAATTATTGTGACAATTTAAAATAGTTTATGCTTTGCCTTAAATCTTTATGTGTACCGGGTGGTCTGGTAAGGTTTGATTCTTGTTTCTGAATCTGTCAGGTTTTTAGCAACATAAATTGTAACCTAGGAGTCCGATAATCAAGTTATTTCGTAATTGACATTTTGGTTATATTATACACGTAATACCTTTATATACAGCACAACTAAAAATATTACAAACACAATAGATATTGAATTTATGTCTCTGCAGAATACGTTAAAACATTCGTAATATATATATATATATATATATATATATATATATATATATATATATATATATATATATACCATACTATCAAATATGCAATCATGACAACAAATAAATTGTTTGTTTTCAATTTGAAATAAAACGCACTTACAACATCAGAGAAAATGGGTAGATTTCTTAATATCTAGAATATACTTTTAATCACTACTTTCTCACAGTTGTTTGCTTGGAGTCTCAATATTCACTTGCACATTTGATCGGAGAGTAATGCTAATGGTTTCTCTCCGTAATGTATTATAGCTTGAAGTGTTTTTAAGAACATTTTCCCGACATTTTACAAAATTCTCTGCATTTAGCAATAGAGATTTTCCAAGTTAAATACATAATAATAAATCACTCTTATGTACTGCAATTACAAACAAACTCCAATGCAACAATACTGGATATCTGGCCCACAACTTGCTCCAAAACAAATAGAAACAATGTAACCCCGCGTGTGCCTCTGAGGGGTTCTGTCCCAGATTGAAACTGTGTCGTTCTGATTACTCGGCCAAGCAGCTTGACGCATGTGATTACGCGACACCTGGGTGGTATGCGGGCCCGTGAGAAACTGGGAGGGGGGTCAAGACCATGTGGAAAGCAGAACTCGCAGATAGCAGAGAAACAGAGGATGAGTAGGCAAATATATCTGAGATGTTGGTGGTTGACAAAGCAACAGAACTTGAGACAATGAGTGTGTTGAGGGCGAATGGGCCAGTGGGAAGATTTTATCAAAATCTGGGGATGATTGATCGAATGACATTTTAAATCGCTGGCGAATATTGGAGAAAAATATGCTTGTAGGCCTTGCTTTCAAACCGTCAACACCGTTGTGACAGCGGAATGAGGGGTGAAGCGAAGTACGGAAAAGGGGAATGAGAGGTCTAAAAAAATTAATTACGTGGGCGTGAAAAATATGTCGCGGGTAGAAAGTATGTTCGGGCGTTTGCTCCTGGAACTGTTCGAGCGAGTGCTGGGGGAGTCCCGAGAAACGTGACCGGGCAACTGTTGAGACAAGGGCTACGATTGAGACGGGGCGAGATTGAGATGGGTGGGGCGAGAATGAGACAGGGCGAGTGTCGGGGCGAGCACATTGCAACACAAGAGGCGGGATGTGGGGCGTGTGCTCGAGCACGCGAGTCCGTGAGTGCTTCAATAAATGCTCGTTCGGGCGAGCGTTCGGGCGAGCGTTCGGGCGAGCGTTCGGGCGAGCGTTGTGGCGAGCGTTGGGGCGAGCGTTGGGGCGAGCGTTGGGGCGAGCGTTGGGGCGAGCGTTGGGGCGAGC
>BOPP01000080.1:2071058-2098850 GCA_017312745.1 Gryllus bimaculatus
AGGGTGATTGGGTGGGCGCGCCTGGAGGAAACGGAGGGCGCGGCCTCTTGACTGCATCCGTCGCGCGCGCGCCCCGCCCTCTGGCCCAGCCGCCAGCGCCAGCGACTGATCGCTTCCTCCGCAGAGGCCGTTCGTCTGGCATAGATAGGCGCTTTTCAGTAGCAGCACTCTCTCTTTCACAAAAGGGAAACGAACATAAAAACAATGCGCTCTTCCAACTAGTTGACAACAGACGCTTGGTTTTGCAAACACATACTTATATTACTATTATACCCTTCTTCCAACCAGAGTGTATCGGGGTGAGCTACTTATTCTTGGTGAAAGACTTTATCTGGATGCAATAAGGCGATTTCTCTCTTCTAATCGCGTAATTATATTAAATTAGTATTGATTTATTTGAATTTTGCAGATTCTTTCATTAGCCTTATTGGTAATTAATTAATTATAATGAGTAGATTGTAAATGAGTAAATTTCTCCCGCTCCCTTCTCTAGTTGATGAATAAGATTATTTAAGGAGACTTAAAATGATGGACTGAAGTAATCATTTTTGTTTGGTAATTGATAAGACGTCGTATCAGCATAAATACTGCAACACGTTTCAGTGTATTGGATTTAGATGTATACATACGTAGTAGACTGAGCGAAGTGTCTCAGTGCGCTGGCTTGGCAATCGGGAGGTCCGGGTTCGATCTCCGGGCCGGCCATTTCCTTTGGTTATAAGGCTGGAATGGTTCAAAAATGCCAGTGTCACCTCCCACATCCCTCCTGCCCTTAATGGGATCTTAGCTGGCTAATAATAATAATAATAATAATAATAATAATAATAATAATAATAATAATAATAATAATAATAGTAATGTGTAGTAGGAATATAACGACGGTAGATATTCCGGAGCTTACGAAAACAAACAGAAATTGCATTTCTGGCCCCATACATAACACACGGTTTTCGCCTGTGTTTTGATGTTAAATAAGTATATTCATAATGTGGATGCGTAGAATCACGGCTGAAATATGAATATGAATACAATACAGAATCATAGCTCATTTACTACATTATATCAATGTAATTTTCTCACATCTCTGGAAGACGTCTGATAACCATCTGTGTGTGAAGAGCGCTGGACAATTTCTATCGCGTCCATCTGTGTCCACGACCCGCAGGGACCACCCTTCGCTGAGAATTATGGCTTCTCTTGAGTCAGAGTGCTGCTTGCAAAATGGTTCCTTCATGGGGTGAGTAAGGGGAATATTTCAGAATTTCTCACTGGCAAATGCAGAATTTCCCTCACAGCTTTAGCTGTGTGACTTGTCATGAAGGATAGCGTGGGAGTCAGAACATGCTGATACTTTCTTCGAGCGGGACAAAGATGGTGTTGCAATAGGTTACAGTGACAGGCTGCATTGATAGTCTACCTGCGACGTACGAGTTTGCACGACATACTTCAAGATATGGATACATGTTTTCCATTTACTAAGCAAGTTACGATTTTGTGCGGAGCGTCCAACATCGGACTATGTCGCATTCACGTGGCATCTGTTACTGTAGATAGCAAAGAGCATGCGTCAACCGACCTTTCCTTCAATAATTAACTAGTTTTATAAGCACTGATGGGTGACAAGTTTGTTTCCCACAGAGAGAAACCACATCTTCTATTGATTGGTTAATCACTTGGAACGGTTGGCGTCGTGCTTCTTCGATGAAATAGCTTCTCGATCAATTCCTAGAATGCATAGCGTCTTTCGTACAAGTCTAGTGACGTCTCAGATCCTGCTTCTTCACACTGATAGCAATGTGATGAAATCCTTATTGCCTTGATTGGTTTATTTGGCACAAAGTTTACGTGTTATTTTGGGCGAAAATTGATCTCGGACGCTGGCAAATCAAAATGCGAGCGCTGATATTTGGTTAATCCCGAGGATGTATAATTGTACACTATAGGCCTGGCGCCGGATTGAAAAACGCCAAAGCAGGTTTCGTAATGAATAGTTATTGCCACATAATGTAACAACCACTCATTATCACAGTTCCTCGTCTCGCATTCCCTTATCAGTTACAAAATTCCAGTGACACAGTGACTCGCATTTATGACGTGATGTAAGTGATACCACTATTTTGTATTCAACTTTTGAACATTGTTGATTATTAATGCGCATTTGTTTTCCATCTGTACTGGAGATCAATTCTCCAACACTACACCAACTTCGTGCTAGAGATTGCTTTTCTAACTGAACGTTTCCCATGTGCCTCTCTGCGAACACATCCACATGCTGTTTACTGCCCACTCACCTGGGAGTGTTTCCGCGCTGCTCCAGTGACAGCATCGACATGTTCACTGCAGCGGAACAAAACCTGTGTGGCGATAACCTTTTGTTGTGTTTCCCCGTTATCTTCTTCGTGTCAGTTAATTGTAATTATCAACGCGTTACACACATTACAATGTTCATTTTGAACATTATCCATGCTAACCATGAGTGGCTTCAAATGGATCTTTTGTATTACGTTATCAGGGACGGACTGATTTATCAGTGCATATCCCCCATTCAATCACAGTAGCTTGCTGTATCATCGTTTTAAATACAAAATTTCGCGAAAATTAATGTTTTGTATATAATTGTATATTTATTTTATCAACAAGACTTAAATTTTTATGAGATGCATGCTATCCCAGTGTTTTTCAACCTGTGATTTGCGAATTATCCGCTTTATCATATTTTCAAGGAAAATACGAATTTACTCCCTAAAATTTATGTTAGTAAGGACACTGAATACATTCTCAATAGTGTATTTATTAATTTATTTGCTTAAATTGTATAATTAATTTATTTATATTTTCAAGGAATTCGAAATGTAAATTCAGACAAAATTAACACTCGCCGGATAGATACTGTGGGAAAGTCTACATTTGAACAGCCTTTACATTCTGTTATTCCGATAGAGTCTCATATTCCTGATATTCACATATAACATTTTATATGTGCTATAATTTAGTTAGCTTATTTCATTTAAAAATTAACTTATTATCTCTCCATAGTGAAATTATTTAATTTGCAATTGCATTTTGTATTACTAATTCGAAGCTTCTTAATAAAAGTGCCACAATGCTTGATAACGAAGGTTTTTATTGTTTCGTCAATTACAATATTAGCACGCTACCATCATTTTGAATCTTGATCACTTTAAAATATTATTTTATTTTGCTCTTGGAGTAGTCAACTTGTCACTTTTTCTAAAATTATCAGACGACCGTAACGAGCAAACCGTACAAACACACTTTGAACCATTTATTTTTGTTTTCGAACGCACTGGCAATGATATATGAACAAGACGGTCACGTAATGGTGTTATCGTCACTGTTTCACTGACCCCCACCGACAAAATTTTTTCTCCTCCTCGTTATCGCTAAAGCAAGACAGTACTTACAGCTTCCACCATCGTTCAGCCCCGAAAGGTCAAACTCAAGATGATACGCAAGAAGATTCCCAATCTTCAGATTTCTCTACGAAGAATAAACAACGGGCCTTGAATGAAAACCCGTCAAGTTACTAATGTTAAGCTCCTTGTTTGCCCAGTTTATTTGCCTTTTTGGCTGCATCATAACTAGTGAATACGCGAGCCCCGTCAACACTCGTCGCAAAATATGGACTGTTTCCAATAAACGATAACGTCTCAGGGTTTTAAATGACCTAAAAAATTGGGCACATACCCTACAAAAGTATTGTAGAAAAAAATTCAAATTTCCGGTAACTATCATTATGAGCTGTTTTTTTACACACACACACGCACACCGCTGATCTCGATTTTAAAACTTATATTTAAGAGAATTTCTCTGCATCGTTGGTTCCATCATTCGAATCGCATGGCCAATCAACATTTCCAAGAGGTAGACTTTTTTCTTCAAATCCTGAATATATCCTGCTTGTTTGTTGCTATCGTATGCTCAGTAATCGTTTGTTGGAAATGCAGTACTGTACATGGACCAGATTTTGATGAGAAGCTACAGAGTTTCGAGTGTTCGTCCCCCGGAGTGTTCGGAAGTTGAGGCAATTATGGGTTTTGTTGACGTTTATGCTCGTGGAGGTGAAAGTCCTGCCAAATGTGTGTTTTTTTTCATAAGCAATTTTTTTTGTGTTGATTTTCTCTACGTTGTGTGGTTTACTTTCCATCACATATATAACAGTCATGATCATCCTTAGGAAAGATGAGGGCATACTAAGAAGTTCTTAAGCCTTCTTCCTCACTTTTGATGAGCAATTGAGAATCAATCTCATCACCATCACTACCATGACAATTATTATTATTGTTATTATTATTACTATTATTATTAATGGCGTATATGCCAACGCTACACGATTAACATGTGTAATTTTTCCACGATCAGCTTTTCAGCTGCATCCCTCAGTACGACAAGATTATTGCACTTAGAAGTGTGAATTAATGAGATGATGGAATGGTGATGAAGGGTGAAGGGACATTCACAATACGACCGTGTCTACGCAGGACTCGAACCTGCAACCACCTCGGCGCAGACGACGGCTGCCGCAACCTCTGCGCCATGAGGCTGACATTATTATTATTATTATTATTATTATTATTATTATTATTATTATTATTATTATTATTATTATCATTATTATTATTATTATTATTATTATTATTTAGAATAGGTTTTTAGGTAATTATATTAGGTAAAATTATAGTATGTCAACATTATTAATTTAAAGAAGAAAATACTGTACAATTCTGTAATAATGGGCATAATGATGTTAAGCCAGCTTGACTTATCAGGACCCAGAACAAATATAATGGAAAATAAACTATTCTATTATTATTAATATTATTTATTATTATTAATTATTATAATTATTATTATTTATTATTATTATTAATTATTATAATTATTATTACTTATTATTATTAATTATTATTTATTATCATTAATTATTATTTATTATTATTATTTATTATTATTAATTATTATTTATTATCATTAATTATTATTATTATTATCATTTAGTTTCTGT
This sequence comes from Gryllus bimaculatus, assembly GCA_017312745.1. Classification (NCBI taxonomy): domain Eukaryota; kingdom Metazoa; phylum Arthropoda; class Insecta; order Orthoptera; family Gryllidae; genus Gryllus; species Gryllus bimaculatus. The sequence goes on from BOPP01000080.1 coordinate 2,076,085, forward strand.
TACTGACCCATTGCATCAATCCAATTGTCCCCATTATCAGCAACAGCATTGTTGGATCGAGCCGTGGGCGCCGGCGCGGCGCGGCGCGGCGCGTCCCTGACCCTGGCGGGTGACGCGGGTATTTGCGGGCGCAAACACACAGTTCGCGGAATCGCGCGGCGCGCGCGTGTTTGCTCGAACCAGTTCGATCCGCGTGCCGTGCGCGGCCCCGGCGGTCGCGGATTGCCCCCCACACACACGCGCGCGCAGTCAGACACACGAGCGCGCGCGTGCGAGGAACACACACCCGCGGGAACCCGGGCGTCCGTCCACCGCACAGCCGCGCGGAGCAGAGCAGAAGGACGCGCGCCGATGTTCTTCGGCTGATTTATTCCGCGGCTGCGTCTCTTGAAGCTTCGACATAGTATCCTGTTTGTGGTGTATTATTTGGTTTTGGTGATTTAGTGCACCGCGGTGATCTCTCGGTCGGTTTGTGAATTAGTCGATAGCCCTGCTTCCTTGTCCAGGAGTTGCAATGGGGCGAGATCACGCATACGTGTTTGCCAAATGCCAAGGTCTCATCGAAGTGATGTTTGTAAAGAACCAACAAGTTTTGGCGGCGAGGAATTGCAGAATTGTTGATCCTTGGGCGTCATTGCCTGGCGACCAGACGGTAAGAAATGTTGCTTAGTAAATATTCGATGGTTAATTTGTGGTGGATACACACGATTCTGCTCTCAACTCTTGATAGCCAGGTTAATGGTTTTTGTTGGATGAGATTTTAAACAGTAAATCAGATTTCACTACAATATTCAGATTTCACTCCAAACTGTCACTCAACTACTACTATGATTTATCAATTTCGATCTCATACCGAAACTATCGATAACTAAAATTGAGAGCACTTAAATACGAACACATTCTAAGCACTAACAGCAAATCTTCCAACACTAGTGAATAAATTATTGAAATTAACGTTTCGACACTTATAAGCATGATACATGAAAAAACTTTAATTCTCATTGTGATCATATGGATTTTCATTCACAGGTAATTTTTACTCTGTTGATGTATTTTTTGAATTACTTTCGATGGAGTACTTTAACATTAAACACGAATGTTGTCTAGTTCATTGTTACATGTATGGAAACGTACTGAAAAATGAAACAACTAATTTCCTGTGGTGGCAATTATACGTGATGTTGACGTTTAGCTGTATCACGTTAAGATATGAATTTATTCAAGTACGAATATCATGAACTTAACAAAATAGCACCGAGATGGATTGAATGAAATCTTTCACATCTTCACCCTCATTCGCCGCCACTCCACTGGGAGCCTTTATCATTTCCAAATGGAATTTCCTGTTAGGCGCGCCACAAAACGGTCGGGGGTTCGTCGTCGTCAATTCCATTGAGCGCAGTCGCCGAACCGCTCACGCCGCGAAGTCTTATCGGGTGGCGGCCGCCTGCGTCCGGCCGAATGACAGATCGCCCGGATTTAGGCCCTCGTGACCGCCAGCTCCGTTGCCAACGTGAATGACGAAGCGGCGCGCGGGCGTTGCGAGGCGAAGGCGGAGAAATATGCAGGCGGAGGGCGATGGAGGCCGTGGGAGATTATTTGGGTGGGAGGTAGTCGGAAAGGGAGACGGCGGGGAGTTGGGTGATGGAGGCAGCGGGAGGTCGAGGTGGAGAAAGATGGAGGCGGTGGGAGATGGAGGCGGTGGGAGATGGAGGTGGTGGGAGATGGAGGCGATAAGAGGTAGAGGTGGAGAAAGATGGAGGCGGTGGGAGATGGAGGCGGTGGGAGATGGAGGCGATGGGAGATGGAGGCGAGAAGTAGGAGGTGGAGAAGATGGAGTCGGTGGGAGATGGAGCGCGAGAGATGAAGTGGTGAGAAGGGAATGTGAGAGGAGAAGTCGGTCGGAGAGACAGGGTGGAGGAGGCGGAGGGAGATGGAGGCGGTGGGAGATGGAGGTGGTGAGAGTTTTCAGGTGGTGGGATTTGAAGGAGGTGGACTTTGGAGGCGGAGGAAGGTGCTCATATTGGAAAATTGATGTGGAGGGAGGTGAAGGCCGCAGGAGATGAAGATGTTGGAAAATAGCAATAAGGGGTGGACATGGAAATAGAGATGGAGGTGAAAATAGAGATGGAGGTGGAAATAGAGAGAGCGGTAGAGATAGAGGTGATGATGTAGTCCGAGGTGAAGATAGTGGAAGACGCTCAGATAGAGGTGAAGATAATGGCAAAGGAAAATTGTGTAGGCGGAGTGAGAGGCAGGGAATGTGAAAATGTGATGGGGGTAGAGGTTCAGCCTGCGACAGTAAAAGGGCGGAGATGAATGGAATAGGAAGGAGTGGGCAGGAGTGAGGGGTGGGGCCGTGTACAGAGTCCCTGGCCTTAGCGGTGAGCATCGTGTGTGTGTGGCCAGCTCCCCGCGTTCTCACGACCGGACAACCCCACACGGGCACGCCCGCTCTGTGTGCCTCGTAGGCGACTCAAAGAGAACTCACTCAGCTGACACCGTCCCCGTTGCCTAGCGGCTCTGCTCCTGCGACTGATGGAGGCTGGAAGCAGACCTAGGCGACAGAGACGTTAATGAATCTTCGTGATTTTTATGAAAGTGGCATTTTTTCCAAAAGGTGTATTTTACTCACATAAATTAACGACGCGAACAATTTTCCCACGATCATTGCACACTTGGTAAGGTAAGTATAGCAAAAGGAAAATAAGGAATATATTTTTATTATAGAGATGTAAGAATGCCTGGTAAGAATGGCACATACCATGTCACCATAATGTTAATGAAAAATAGTGTATTTGTTTCATCATATGATGCGACATTGTTTCTTGTAGAGTGTTGTCTCAAGAGGTAATTGTGATGACTTAAACGAAAGGCACTACTAGCACTGCATGTAGAATTGCAACTCAACAAATCGGGTTCACCGCAAATTTCGTCGTGATACGTTTATTTTCTTCTATCATGCATAATTAACAAGTGTCATTTATTCCATTACCATCAATTACTGATTACATTGTTCACCAATATAAGATCATAAGAAATTCCCAGGGAACTTAAATAATAAACTGTTTTCTGCAACTTGCACTACTCCCCATATTGAAGAGAATTACATTTAAACAAATATTCATTGTTAAAATACTTCATGGAAAATAACAAATAATGTTATATAATCAACTTGAATGGATACCTAAATAAATAAAAATACTAAGGCCTGTTGACCAAATGTCACTACGCGTAACTCCATTCATTTCTTATATCGCGACCTGTGCGAATGTTCAGAACGTTCCCCATCCACTTGTGGGTGCTAGAGTTTGACTCCTGCTCGATCTACCTAGAACTTGTAGTAGACGTTGTGAGTTAGTCTCACGGTTTTTCACATTTGTTCCGTTTTTTTCCAGCTTCTCATTCCACAATTGCTCCAAAATGCATTCAAACCATATTATCTCTACTTTCATACCATTATCAGTCCACGCATTTCGAGAAAGTCTGAAAAGGCTTAGGTTCTGAGGATAATAATGAAGATAATAAATTTCTTGAGTGCAACGGCCAGTATCCCTTGACACCACTTTAGTGTGTGATATTTCTTCTTACATTTACCAGGGGTAGCGCAAAGACGACTTTCTTTTTGGAGCATTGGCAGTCTGAGTAAAAGCACTTTCATTTGAATGAATGGTTTTTCTCTCTTTTTCATCTAAAACGGGTCTTAAGAAGGGTAGTTTGTAAACTGTGAATAGAATCAGGAAGAGAATTGACCATGAAGAATATAACGGCTTTGCAAACTTCAGACAGGAAGGAACTCTTCTTCAACAAGAGCAGAACCACGTCGATAAAGAAAAGAATAACATTTGCATAATTATGAACTATGTTCATTCCTTAGAACCCCATTCACTTTTTGAAAGTGCTGTTACACGTTTTAGAATTCCAGAATATGTGAAGATACCGATAGCTACAGTTTCAAACCGTTCCCATGAAACGAATAAAGTTTCCTACAGATATTAGTCTTAGCATGTTAAGGATACTTCAAGAGTTCTCTGTTCGGTTCTTCACTGCACTAGAATGCTCAGTGCTAATTCTACCTTCATATATAAGAGCAACTCACTAAGAACAACGTCCACACAAAACGTTAACATTTTTGAAAAGAAAAGTATCACTAGTTGTTTCGGAAGTCATAGATCTTGGCTATCCGGATCGACATCTGGTATTTAGGGAATTGAAAAAGCGATTCAAACGCTTTCTCTTGCAAAAACAAATGTTGATATATCCAAATTTTAATTGATTAACACTATGGTACATATTAAGTTGAGATATTTAATAATGCAATACAAAGACATTAAACTTTTCATTTGGGAAACAAGACGTTACGAGATCTTCAACATACAAGAGTTGACTCCAGATTTCGACACATATTTCGGAGGTCACGCCCCCGTAAATAACACAAGACAGAAAAAAGGTCAGTGAGGAACTACATTATACACCATTCACTACGGTTTTACATACAGTCGACTCTTTAAAACTGAAGTGAAGATAATTCATAATTATTGGATAATTCGAACACCTTATTAACTTTGGAATCATTATTCAAAAATAATGTTCATATTTCTTATTAACTTCCGTTTTATAACCTTAAAGCGAAGAATTCGAAGTTGAGATTATTTGTGTTTAGCGTAACGAAACTTTGTGTGCTTGCAAAACTTTTATCCCGTCCCCTTAATAAAAGAGTATAGCAAACACAAGTAGTGTTAGTAACTTAAATAATAAAAAAATATCCTTTAACAAATTCGAATTCACCAGTCTGTGATTAAAATTCCAAGAGTGAAAAAATGTGCCTTTATTATTTATTTTATTTAACTATGACTTCTTATAATACCTAAATGAATTGACCTTTATTGATTTCAAAACAGGGCTATATAAGCTACCGGAACAAATCAATCGTTCTCCTAGAAGATGCCGCTTTTAAGTCTTCATTGTAGCAACCACAACAAGGTATTAGAGAAATATTTTTTTACAATCGCAAAACCTTCAGCCCAAAAGTAGGCCCCCTTTTACCTGTGCGCAAACGTTACGTCTCTGAATCGATCGAATTTTTAGATCAATTTAAAAGGAACATCTCTTACAACTCACATCAAATCATCCAACTCATCACGCTCTGTACGTAGTGCACAGTGCACATGCCCAGAACCAACCGGCGCGCGCCAGTGCGGAGTCTCTGCAAGCGATAAGCGCTGGTCGCTGGAGGATCTGGGGGCGGGGGGGGGAGGCAGCGCCGTGCAGGGGTCAAGCGAGGCTATTTGCGCGCGCGTATCGCGTCGATTTCGATGAAGCTTTTATTTATACGGCGCCGTTTCGCCAAATGTAGGTCAGTGAGAACGTTTTTTCGCGTTCTGTTGTTGGCAGAATTTGCTCGTGCATGGGGAGATAAAGGTTGAGTTGGTTTGACCTAGGGGTTTTGTAATCGTATTTTCGTGAGTTGTGATCGTGAAATTTCGTTGTTTGTTGGAAGTTAATTGCGTCAAGGTTTTTTTAAACGTACGGGAACTATTTTTTTTATCGTTGGTGTACTTCGGACCTTGAAAGTACTGGCGAATTTTGGAGATCTTAAAGATTGAATCGCTTGGGGACAGTGGCTAGCCTGGAATGAAGGATAAGAGTGGGCAATGAGGTCGAATGTACGGATTGTCCGTGGTCCGTTGTTTAAGGAGCTACTCCCGCATCCTCTTAGAACATACCTGTGGAGACCCCAAAAACCACTCATCCAAGCGGTCGGCCATTTTTATCTAGTAGCACGTAAGTATCTCATCTACCGAGAAGTTACGGAAAATGCCCTCACCAAGATTCGAAACTCAAACTTTCCAGTCGGTTGAGTTTACCTTTGCGCCAGCAATGCCGCAGTCTTTGCAGCAACTCTGACCGGGTGGTCCTAGGGTCCGAGTCCCGGTGGTGATACATTTTCAACCTCAAATGGATAACTAGGTCAAATTCAGCCGCTGTCTGGAGGGGAATTCTAAATACCGGCTGATCTGATCGGTGGTTTTTCGTGGTTTCACCGATCAATTTCAAAGATCATAAATGGAAAATAAAAACTAAACGGCAGCGAACTGATACCGGTAAATATTCATTTGTAAATAGCACAATTAGGGATTGCAACGAAATACCTGCAACAGTCATGGAGCCCTTTCCCAAGGATGTAAAGTGTTTTAAAAATCGCTTAAGAAGTCTCAAATAGTATTTTTCTTTTTTTTTCTTTTCTTCAAATTATTAGCTATTTTTAGTGAAGTGAAGTGCAGTTCCAGGGAAATTCAGCGTGATATGCGACACTACCAATGTTAAAAATAAAATAAAATATAGTGGAGTGTGGGGCTGGGCGTTGCAGTGTACTGCAGCGTAGCAAGACGTAGCAGAAGTGAATAGAGTAAATGAAATAAAATTTAAGATTAGAATTGGGATACAATAGAATACGATAGAGTATAATTAGATGGTATTAATTAGCTGTAAGTACATTTTTGGAGTGTACATATGTATGTGTGTATATGTGTAGGTGTGTGTGTGTGTGTGTGTGTGTGTGTGTGTGTATGCGTATACGCACATATACGTGTGTATATGCATATGTATATGTGTATATGAGTATATATGAATATGTGTGTGTATAAGTATGTATGTATTTGTGCGTGGTGCGTGCGTGTTTGGGTGTGTGCACAGAGAGTCTGAGTTTCACATGTGTACGCGTGAAATGGAGGCTTTCTCGCTATGCAGTGTTTGTTATACAGTGTTCTAGGTAATACATTATATTTAATTTACATTTGTATAGTGAAATTAATTGGCTACCACCTGGCAAAGACGCCAATTGTGGCCAAAATAAATATATTATTATTATTATTATTATTATTATTATTATTATTATTATTATTATTATTATTATTATTATTATGCCTGACAAATGCAGGAGCAGTATTCTAACAAAGGGACCCCGCACCACGCGCGATCTCTGCTTCCTCTTCCTTGTTTCTATTCGCAGCCCTTACTTCACACACATAACATGTGTTATATAATAAAGGAAGTAATCGTCCACAATGTGGACCATACCATGTGGATGATTATTTGCTATACCATATTATGGATTACCACAAGATATCTGCTACCGCCACGGAATTTAACATGTATTACACTATCACACATGTCGGGAGACCAATTAGGAACTTAGGGCTTGTCCTGGCTTGGGCGGTGCCCCGCTGGTGCGAGATACCTAGATGGGAAAACCCCCTCAAGCTGACAGGTAGGCCGGAACTCGCTATCGAGCGGAGGAAGATAACCATCCTCCCGCGACAAAACATTTGCTTAGAGCTTCTGCCGGGTGAGTTGGCACGCAAACCCTGCTGGGGGAGACACCGCGATGGAAAACTTCCCAGCAAGCCGAATTGTAGGTCGTCGCAGATCTCACCATCCAACAGGGAAGGAATACCACCTTTCCCTGGATTAAAATCATTCACCAAACGGGATTAATAGTCATAGCAGTTAACGTGCACAGATACGTCAATCAATACGACTTCCTGGCCTGCGATTATTGAGTTGCATTCTCGCAACGACGAACTGAAACGTACCCGGATAGGACTTGTCGTGTGTGATAAGCATTATTTACTCCACGTGTAGCAGAACGCACGATTACAAATTTAGACGATAAAACTCTTTGCCGTCCTGTGACCTTGCTGATAAATAAATTGTGCTTATTTCGTATCCCTTGCTGAAGTAGCAGATCATGATTTGCTGCTTATGTAGAGAGCCCTTTAAAGAGGATGTTCTGAAAGGATTGCGATGGTAATAGGATTACTCGCAAGGAAACATTTCCTCCGCCGTGTTCGTTGGCATCGGTAGTATAACTTGGGCCATGTCGTTACGAAATAAAGATTTACTGTGACAATAAAATAGTAACGTTTTTTTTCAGTTTTTCGGCATACTTAATTCAATTACCAGATTAAAAACTTTCCTCTGGTTTGCAATCGTGTTCTTAAGAAGAATCATGGGATACATTTTTCTAATTCCATATTTTACTCGCATTAAAATTTTGAACTCCTTGACGCATATCTGTTTAACGTTTATCTGCATGATGCTTTGAACTTGTTTTTTCCGAGCGATCAAAGATCATTATCTTTCCGATGATCTGAGTGGTTCGCAAGTCAATACAGGCATTGAATTCTGCGTAACTGGAGCATAACTAAAATAGCAAATTTGTAACAAATGTTTATTTATATTCAATTTACAACCCACAACTATCACGTATATTCCTACAATATCGACTGGCATCTTATATTTGTTAAAAATCTCAACCAACGTATTTGAAACGGCAAAGCCAAAATTCTGATATACAAGGTCGATAACCAAACATGACAATTTATTAAGAAGTACAGATTTCGTGGCGAAACACAAAAAATTAGTAACTTAACGAAATCCAGATTATGACTAAATCAGATTGGGCCGCAATGGTTACGGGGATGAATTCCACGGGAAAAATTGCGCTTTAACGCGCTGCTAAAAACTCGCAGATTTTTAAAGAAGATATCCCCATCTCGACGAAACGAAAGAAAAAGAAACAGCCGGTTTACCCCCGAAATTCATGGAGGAGAGTACGCGCGTTTCACGAGCAAAATCCATCATCCGACAAAAAGCAGCTTTAACACGCGTCACGCGAGAGAAGATTTAATCAAGGAAAAGGAATGAGGATTGCGAGTGGAGAAGAGGAGGGGTGGGAGGGGGTACTCGGTGCTGCCCTCCAGCGCCGAGAAGGGCAAGCTGCGCGCTCACGCGCAGTTGGGATGGCAGCAATGGCTCGAGGCAGTTGTGAAAACCGCGAGGGCAAGTGGCAAACAACAAAACGGCCGAATGGGCGTGAAAGAGGTTTACAAGATAGGGACGGCTGTTGTGAAGATGCATATTGAATGCACACGACAATGAGGGGACGGTATTCATTTGGAAGAACAAAATTTAATGAAAAAGTGAATGAAACTGATGGTAGTGATTACGTTTGCGTCAGCAATTTCATTTTCCCTAATGCAACTATTAGTCTAAGAACTAAAGAAAATACGGATCACAATAAAGGCCAATCTATGACAATAAAAAGATAAGGAGGGGACATGGATGATAGAATATGAGATAGATGCTGTTGAAGAGGGCGAACACAATTAATAGTTTAACTTATTAGAAGCACAACATAGCCGAAAATGATTGAGAAACATCAAAACTTTACATATACTCTTCGCTAATATATACAAAACGAAATGTAATATTTCACTGAGTTGGAAATCACCACTTTCAGAGCAGAAGGAAAGCAGGGGAAGTCATTAGGGTAGACGGTGAAAAGTACAGAGGATGCTACAAACGCAGGAATGAGAAAGGAAAACAGAAATGCTGAGCTGTAGGTCAGATTGAAGACATAGCAAAGGACCGGAAATGATGCACTGGAACGAGGGCAGATATACAGTAAATTTGTTGGGAGAGGGAAGAATACAAAAGGATCAATGGACCAAGAAGAACAACGGGGGAGGCCTGAGTGAAGATCTCAAAGGCAGCAAAAGCGCAGATGGGATTAGCGAGAGGCTAAAAGAAGCTGAGCAGTGCAAACAATGCCTTTGTGACGAGGGTGTTACAGAAGAGACAAAAGTGATGGTCAAAGCGTCAGCGGGGGGGGCGGCTGGAGCCTGACCTGGAGCGTAACTCGGGCTTGAACTCGGGCGTGAAACTCGGCGTGAAACTCGAGCTAACTCGGGCGAAGAACCGGGCGTGACTCGAAGCGTGCGACTCGAGCGTGGACTCTTTAGCGTGGACTCGAGCGCTGGACTCGAGCGTGGATCGCAGTGGACTTCGGGCATTGAACCGGGCAACGTGGACACGGGCGTGGGACTCGGACGTGACTCGGCGTTGGATCGGCGTGGACTCGAGCGTGGACTCGAGCCGTGGACTCGAGCGTGGACTCAGGCGTGACTCGGCGTGACTTCGGGGCGTGGACTCGGGCTGTGGACGTCGCCGCGTGGACCGGCGTGGACCGGGCGTGACTCGAGCGTGGACTCGAGCTGGACTCGACGTGGACTCGGCGTGGACTCGAGCCGATGGACTCGAGCTGGACATCGAGCGTGACTCGGGCGTGGATCGGGCGTGCGACTCGGGCGGGACCGGGCAGCGTGACTCGGGCGTGGACTCAGCGTGGAACTCGACGTGGATCGAGCGTGGACACGGGCGTTGACATCGGGCGTGACTCGGGCTGTGGGAACTCGGGCGTTGGATCGACGTGGACTCGAGCCGCTGAACTCGAGCGGACACGGCGTGGACCGGGCGTCGGACTCAGGCGTGGACTCGGCGTGGATCGGGCGTGGATCGGGCTGACTCGGGCGTGGACTCGGGCGTGAACTCGGTAGTTCGGCCAGTGACTCGGGCTGGACTCGAGCGTGGATCGGGCTAGGAATCGAGCGTGGACTCGAGCGTGACTCGGGGTGGACTCGTGGCGTGGACTCAGCTGACTCAGGGCGTGGACTCGAGCGTGGACTTCAGCTGACTCGGGCTGGGACACAGGCGTGGACTCGAAGGTAGGACTCGGGCGTCGGACTGCGAGCGTGGACGGCAGGCAGTGGGACTCGGCGGAATCGGCGTGGACTCGGCGAACTCGGGCGACTCGCGTGAACTCGGCGTGGACTCGAGCGTGGACTCCGAGCGTGGACTCGAGCGTGGACTCGGCGTGACTCGGGGCGTCGGACTCGAGCGTCGGACTCGAGCTTGGCTCGGGTGGACTGGGTGGACCTCGGGCGTGGACTCGGGTTGGCTCGAGCAGCGTGGACTCGAGCGTGGACCGAGCTGAGATCGAGCGTGGACTCGAGCGTGGGACATCGGGGCGTGGAACTCGGCGTGAAACGGGCAGTGGACCGGCGTGGACTCGGGTGTGGACTCGAGCTGGACTCGGCTGGACTCGGGCGTGACTCGGAGCTGGACTCGGCGTGGACTCGAGCGTGACTCCGCGGCTTGCACAATGATGGTGCACATGGCACTGAAGGTATACAAGAGAGCAGCTGTTTGTGTCGCAGTTTCGCTGGAATGCACGTGGCCTTACGGACGGTTAAGGTTGAACCCGGTTCACGTCGAGTGAAGTATGAAGACGGACAGAAAATATGTTGCCTTTCAAGGTGTCAGTTAAGCAAAGGAGCGGCTTGTGGCCTGCGGGTAGCGGAGACACGAACGTGCTACGGGTGCGGCGGCGAAGAGAAAACGGCCACGCAGCCACAGGCGGAGGCAGAAGGCGGCACGTCTGCGGGCGGGACTCGCGTGCGACGCACTGAATATCCATCTGGCGTGCCGCTTAGCCATCCTCAACACCACCGATGAGGGGGAAGGGCGCGCCCGCCGTCGAGTGGCTGGAGCGCGCGCGCGCTGGCCGCGTCAGCTTCGCGCTGCGTGCGTCGCGGCCGTTTTTCGCGCTCCGGAAACGAATATGAAACGCGCCGAGAATTAATCGCGCGATTCATCACCCGCGAGGAGTTTTGCGCGGACGCGGCGCGATCATCAAAAGCGCCGGGAAGGGAGCAGGGGAGGGTCCGAGACGGGAGAGGGGTGGGGCGGCAGGGGGGGACGAAGAAGCGGGGACGAGGAGGAAGCGGGCAGGGAGGAGGAGCGTAGGGAGGAGGAGCGGGTGCAGGGAGGTGTGGTGAGGAGGCGGTCAGGGGAGGGGCGGATCACGGGAGGGCGGGCAGGGAGGGAGGATGGGCAGGAGGGCGGAGTGAGAGTGGTTAGGCAGGGGACAGGTTGGACAGGGAAAGTGGTTAGAGGGAGCGGGAGGGGCCAGGGAAAGGGTGGGTAGAGAGGAGGGCGAGCAGAGATTGGGCGGGCAGAAGAGGTGCGGGCGAGCATGGGAGGGGCAGGAGGGGGCGGGCTGAGAGAGGGCGGGGCAAGGAGGGGCGGGCGGCGTCGGACAGGGGAGGTGTGGGCAGGGGGGCGGCAGGGAGAGCGGGGAGTGACGAGGGCGGGCATGGAGCAGGGGCGGGGCACTTAGAGGGGCGGAGCACGGAGACTAGAGGGCGGGCACGGAAGAAGGGCGAAGGAGGGGCAGGAAGAGGGGGCGAGGCAGGGAGGAGGGGCGGTGCACGGAGGAGGAAGCGGAAAGAATAGGCCGCGAGATCGGAGGGAAGCGAGAGAAAGATAAGCGGTGAGGGAAGCGTGGAGATCGGGGAACAGACGCGGATCTGGTTCTGCGCGGTAAGCAGAGATGCTCTGTACGCGGCGCGTTGTGATGTTACGGGTGGCCGACCACATTTCCTTTCCGATGCGCAGATTATAGGACGTGCGAGTATTAGCTAATGTAATAAATGAATCGGGGTGTTATCGACGTAGCCGGGCACCCTAGCCACTGTAATCTTTGAACCAACGGAAACGACCGATGGACACCGCACCGGGAAGCGACGGCCGCTGGAGGGCAACAGATTATAATCAGCGTGGGGAATATTATCCGAGGTAGGGTGAACATCAAACATTTTTCGCCGCCATATTGCGACATTTTTCACAGCGAGTTGGAGAGAAAGGACAGCACGTGGGGAAGTAAATGACTTCATTTGTGATTCGCAAAAATGGAATGCAAAATTCTGTGATGTGTGAAAGGAATTTAAACTAAAATGAATAAGGTATCATTGCCTTGTTTCCTTCCGACAGATACAGATTCTCTCTCAAATCTTGCTGTTAGAAAACTAATAACTTATGAAATATTAGATGAAGGGAGAATAACGAAAGTATCAAAAGGGCGAATGCATATGACCATAGTGAAGGCAGCCTTCCGTTGCTTTCATATACTTCTGAAAATATTTTCATATATATTCAATTATTATAATTCATATATTACATAGGTATTTATAATGTTCATGTATGCGGATGAAGATGTAAGAACAAGTACAGCTTGAAAGTATATGCTGGCCGAAACTAGGCGATACAAAAATTTCTAATTCCTTTCAGAAGATGAACATACAGTATAATCCTCATTCAGAACACAACACTAAAAACCGTATTTACTCACAGTCACAATGGCTAGCTCAGACTTTCATTCATGGAAAACCGCATTCCCCCACCCGACCATAACAATGCATCGACATCCCCAACCTCTTTCCCACACACGTTTAACCTCCAGTGTTCCCATCTCATTTAAACGCCATTAAGCTATCATCTCCCTGAATCTCCACCGCAAATCTCAAAAGTTGTCCCAACAAAACGAGAATGACAGCCTGTCTCGTCGCCGGTGACACTTCTCCTCTCTCCTGCAGTCCTTTCTCCCCGCCCACATTTTCTCTCCACGTCACGCCCCGCGCACAAAGCTACGGAGGATCCAACCTTTCGCTTTCACACTCATCTTTGTGGAGAGAACCCCATTGTTTCCGCATACTTCGTGAGCATTGCAGTGAACTTCGACGTACTTTTTTTTTCTCGTTGGGAATAAGCGAGTTTCACAAGGCGACTATTTCACGCTACACTTCAATACGGGACGTTTCATGAATAGGACATTCTTGTTCTTTTCCTTTTGTGTTTTGGGAATGTGAAAACGAATACAAAATGTGTCCTTTGTATTTGTTTGGTAATGACATTGATCTTGGGATGTTTTGGAGATAAAGTGGTAATATACATGCGATGAAAACGTAAGTGCCCTGTCATTTCTAACAAGAGATTGAATATTTGCAGAGATTAAGCTATGCAAAAGTAAATGTATTCTTTCACATTGTGCAAGTTAACTGATTGTGCATGCAACTTGAGATTTATTCGTGCTTCACTCGCAGATGACAAATCATTTAGTACGAGGGCTTCAGAAAAGAAAATGCTTATGTCGAAAACAGTTTCAGTATTTCATTCCCAACCGGTTTTAGGTCGCAAAACAAAATAGTAAGAAGTTGTTATTTAGTTTCAGTTACCTTTTTTTGGCTCGTACCTTCCGGTTCTTTAATCATATCTACTACTTCAGAAATTCTATAATTCAAAAAAAAACATTATATTATTTAAAATAAATTAGTCACAAATAAATCATCTCTGATTTAATAAATATAACACATTAATACTTCGTGTGTATTAATGTATTATTTTTATCAAATTTAAGCTATACAAATTCATCCCTCACTTAATTCGAAGTAGTTTTATTTAAAACAAAAAAAAATCATTGGAGTATTATACGCCCCAATTGGCTAGCTATTTTCTTTCTCCCCACCTAATTTACAGACGACTAAAAGGAAATATTTTCAATAGATTGTACAAGGATAACTATGATTGTAATATAGAAAAGTATTAATAGACTCTTTATCACAGATGAGTATAAAGGACACTAACAGGTGCAAGTTATTTGACTATTCACGAGAAGGGCAAATGTAAAGCTACTTCATAGTTAGCTATCGAGCACCTGATGAAACTGGAATTGCATTCGTTACCTGGACCTAATTAGTATCTTGAAAGACGTGATGAATATGGAGGTCCCCTTTTTATGAATTGAAGCATGAAGTATAAGTAATCTATATTAATATCAAAGTGGTTAATAAGCTTGGCAATTTAAGAATTTAACATTTCTTTTACAAATTAGGAACAAATCAGTGTATAAAAAATCAATCAAGGGTCTCTATTAGGATTCCCTCTTAACCTCAAGCCTTTTTTTTCTTCTGGTGGATTTTTCATTTTCAGGGGACGCCGATATTTTGACTATCCACGCCGGGTTTCCGCTATGTCCTTCACGGGGACACCTATTAACCATTACACGAGACACACACTTGCGAGCTCCTCTATCTGTGGTCATCACACAAGGCCTTCCGTGACAACACACATACTTTAAAGACAAGGGACAAACAACCAGGCATAAAGTGGGTCTCGAACCCGCGAGCCTTCAGATCGAGACACTGAGTCCACATACGCTCTAGCCACCTTGGTCATACAAGTCGGCAAGCTCAAGCTCAGCCTAAGTATGAAGTAAATCACCCCTGCGGAAAGAAAAAAAAATGAAATAGCACGAACTCTAGAAAACGTGGTAGATACTGTAGCGTCACATTACTAATGTTCTTTAGAATTGAGAAGCTTATTTTCAAAGTGGTTTATCTCCAAAAACTACAGAATTTTGGAAACGAAAAGAATCCGAATTTGACTTTATAGTATAAGATGAGATCTAATGGTTTTTTATTACCCTTTTACGTGAGAGTATCGTATTTTCTAAACTCAATATTTAGCAACATGATAAACAAGCGTCATTGTAATATGTTGATAAATAAAACCAGCAAAATAAGCAGTAATGAAGATACGTCACTGTGGAAACAAGCTCTGAAATTCGCCGCCCTCGAGCGAGGCGTATTGCTCCATTGACGCAGCGCTGCGTCGAACTACTTCCTCGCTCCACGAGCGGCGTCGGTGTCGCCAAACGAGGCAGGGAAGCGGACGGGGAAGGACGGCACGAAGAGGGGCGGAGGAGGGCGGAAGAGGGAGCCTACAAAGCAGCCGCGACCCTCGTCATCGAGTCGTTACGAGCGACAAAAACACGAAGCGACGAAGCCGACACTGTCACCAACGAGCAACACCTTTGAGGGCAGTGTTGCCACGAGAACCCTACCCCCCAGGATAGCGTTGCGAAAGAAACGAAACAAAATACAGAATATAGAATTCAAATAATTTGTTTCTAAGAGGCAATACTTCCACGCATAGTTGTGTTTGAATTCATATACATTTTTAATTGCGTATTTTTAATTGCGTTCTTTTTAATTGCGTACTTTTTAATTGCGTATTTTTTAATTGCGTATTTTTAATTGCGTATTTTAATTGCGTATTTTTAATTGCGTTTTTTTATTTGCATATTTTTTAATTGCGGGAGTTGATGCAATTATTTCGTCTAAATTAGGCGGGCAAAAATAATTATAGTTTTATGAAAATAGAGATGCAAATTTATTGATTTCTTCGTTGCACCTAACCTATTGATGCTTCTGCCAATTTTCTACTTTTAAACCTAATCGTCTATTAGGAAAAATATTTTTGGCAACTGAAAATTACTGTTCGACTTCAAACGAAGAAATGGGAGCATTAATAGAGCATAACTATGGAATCTAGAGTCAACACAATGCCAACTAATTGTACACAGCTTCGAAAGTCACCATTTTTTAACTGTTTTTGGAAGTCAGAGTTCGAACGTCTTTAGTACTACTACACATATTCAAAAATACCTTTCTCTGCTGACACTTGCATCAAACACTAATGTTTCCTGAAAGTATTGTGTGACTGCCGGAAAAGTTTTGTTCCTTTTTTTTTTGAAGGGCGGTAATTACCCGAGGTAACTTCTCATTGCGTGCAATAATAAATTTAAGATCACTGCTTGGTCTTTTCGAAAGCTTCTTCACTTCACAATTTTAAGCGTTCTAATTTTTTAAGGTGTATGGTGAAGTTCTTGCCAAGAGAATTTGCTTAATATTCAGCTACGGATATCCAGGTCCCTCACCTCATCATAATTGGTTGTGGAGGATGAGCGATCTCTGATGCTTCACTAAAACTACGATTCATTTATTGATGTTTCTCGGCCCGTCAAATGCTATAATCATTATTCCTGATAGTCTACTGAATGTTTTATCTCGAGAGGTGGTGATGTTCCTCTGCACCCTGATAGTAATCGACTTACACTTGTGGGGGATTTATCATTGCATATATACCCTCCCCCAGAGGGGCATCGCCCAAGTTCGGTAAGTTTTAAAGATCCCGACTGGTTTTCCGACATATGTGGTAGTGTCAGACATGTAAGCGTGTGCTTGGGAAAGGGAAGAAAGATCGAGGAAGAGGAAATACAGATCACGTGCGGTCCATGGGCGTTCATCAGGCTACTGCTTCGACATTCGTCTGGGGTTGATCGGAAAAATCAAGGAAAATTTCGAACGGAGCAGTCGGCCTCTAAAATTCTCCTCCAGACAGCGGCTGTATTCGCTCTATCATGTTTGCCGCCGCAGCTGCAAAACATTAGAACCTTCCTGTTAGAGTTGCTGAGAACACAATAGAGATTTTCAAGAACACTTTTTTTTAAAATATTTTAAATACACTTTTCTACGTTACGACGAAGCGCTCTTACTTCCTCAGCAATTGTGTGTAGACGTTTCATGATACATGTGTCACGATCACAGGAAGAATAATATCTTCTTTGACAGCTTTACGTAGGCCGTGGCTTTTCTCGGACAGTAATCTATTGCCTACAACTGCGAAAGCCTACATCTTCATGGGAATGAAATAGGATATTTTTTGAATCCTTAAATGGCATCAGTGAAAACTATGTTATTGTTTTCGTTCTTCGAAGTCTTGCTGTCTCCACTAGGACCGTATCGCATAAGTACGTAGGGCCTACAAGAGGCTCTGCCCTTGAAACGGGTCGAAGGCTGTACTCGAGTGTGGGTTAGGAATCCTCGTGACGGAAGAAATTAGTATCAATGAAAGAAATCAAATATCTGTAATTGTTATCCTCTCGCTTTTTTACTGCGGTTTTTATTACATCGTGACCCTAAAGCCCTATCCGATACTGAGTCTCCGCTTGCAAAGAAAGGCAAAAGACTGCAAAGCCCACTTTGCGATTTTCAGCTTCATCAATGAGGAAAATGTAAAAAAAGTAATGAGGAAAAACGAAGAAAAGGGAAAATAAGGACCACTAAAATCGGCATAGAAAGTAAAATAGGCAAAATCAAAAAGATAAGCCGTAAATCTTCTAAACTATTCCAGAAGAAGTTATGTAAACCCTATATTCCTAAGTTTTAAAATCAAGACAACAACAAAAAGGCATTTCGCCAAGTTTCCAGGCTCTATAAATACGGATCATTGTTTCAACAATATAATTCGTTCTTTAAACTGTTTTAAACCTTCCAGCAGTTAGATAAAAAGCTGGAGAAACGATAGAAAGTTACAGATAACATAATCACCTTAAGCAAACAATATTTTTAATCCCCAATTCATTTTTCGAAGATATTTTGAAATCAAAATGTCTAACAAAAAACCCCAATACAAAACCTAAGAAAATCTCCTGCAACATTTTCTAATAAAGACTATAGAAAACAAATTTAGGGTAAAAGTGCTCATTTGGCAACGCTGTTTGAGCTGTTCCTCGTCGCCTGGGATTGTTCGCAAGGCAGAAGAAAGGCTCCAAAGTTGATACGCCTTTTATGAGGCTGCAGGAAGAGCACGATGATTAGAGAGGTCGTAAAACAGAGTTTTTACGCAGTTTCTTCGAAACGAGAAAATGAAGAAACTGCGATGTGGAGGATTTCAATTGGAAGGTAGAAGATACTACTCACGCGAATGTGGGTGTCACCTCGCTCTCACAGGTCTCCTGCGAAGAGAAAAAAATACACATTTCACAACAAGCTAATTACAGGTGTTTGGTGCTTCATATCCCGTTTATTTTTTGCTGAACGTATCTCATAAATACAACTCAGAAAAATTGATTTTTTAATTAATTTACTTTTGTTCTGGTTGATGTTTGTACCCGACTATTTATGAGCAATTCAGAAAAGTGTTCATTCAGACTCCAATCCTTGCTATAATCGGTACTAAAAAAATATTTTTTATATATTTAAAACGTAATTAAAACATTAAAATAACGAATGTAATGATACGTTTTAGATAACGCTATTCTTGCCATCCCACATTCAGTAACCATTTTACTGTCTGAGAAATGGATATGTAATACGGGCGGAATACAGTGCAGTATAGAACTAGAGTACAGTGTGAGGGGTAGAGATTTCAAAATTATAAAGAAACGAATAGATACACTCGAGAAACAACTGGCGTTTTCCTTGCTCGGGTGTTCCGAAAGGAATACAAATACTTCAGATGTTATTCAAGCTTTTTCTCATCATTTATATTGATCGACCTGCGGACAACCTCTACTGTTCCGAACTGTATTCAAGGGCAAATATGATGTAACTAACTGAAATAATTCCGCTAATGTTGCTTCTAAACAAACATTGTGTACTTTCTTGAAACACGAGTTAGGCCGCAGTTCAAAATCCCCGAAGCCCGCTCCACGCTTGTAAAGCCTCGCTTACTTCGTGGCACGGCGGTCCGTAGGTCTTCCATTCAATGCGGCCATCCGATTAGTTCGCTTTGTTTGCGTCTGCGTGGGGGCGACCTGTGGAGCGGCAAAGGTGATGGGACGGCACGCGCTTGAATTTCACCGGAGTACCGTTGAGGTGGGAACGCTGAGTTGGAAGGGATGAGGCGGGGGCGATGAGGCGGGAGCGATGAGGCGGAAGCGATGAGGCGAGAGCGATGAGGCGGGAGCGATGAGACGGGAGCGATGAGTCGGAAGCGATGAGGCGGGAGTGATGAGGCGGGAGCGATGAGGCGGGAGCGATGAGGCGGGAGCGATGAAGCGGGAGAGATGAAGCGGGAGCGATGAGACGGGAGCGATGAGGCGGGAGCGATGAGGCGGGGACGATAAGGTGTGAACGATGAGGCGAGAACGATAAAGTGGGAACAGTGAGGTGCGGACGGTGAAGGGCGCTGAAGTGAGGGTGATAAGGCGTGAGTGTTGAGGCGTAATTGATTGGTGATTACAAGTGATCAACTGCTAAGGTTATTAGTCACGTAAGGGAAGTGCATGTTATTTCCTCGGGAGGTGGTGGCGACCTGCCCCGGCTGGATGGACAGACTGGCGGTGACCTACCGTCGCCTAGTGGGGTTTTCCTCAACAGCCGGTATGTTGAGGTGGCAGTGTTGGAGAGGCAGGGTTGAAGAGATAGCGTTGAGAGGCAGGGTTGAGTGGCAGGGTTGAGGAGGTAGGGTTGGGGAGTCAGGTTTGGGGAGGCAGGGTTGAGGAGGCAGGGTTGAGGAGACAGGGTTTGGGAGGCAGGGTTGGGGAGGCAGGGTTGGGAAGGCAGGGTTGGGGAGGCAGGGTTGGGGAGGCAGGGTTGGGGAGGCAGGGTTGGGGAGGCAGGGCTGGGGAGGCAGGGTTGAGGAGGCAGGGTTGGGAAGTAGGGTTGAGAAGGCAGGGTTTGGGAGACAGGGTCGAAGCGCCAGAGTTGAGGCGTGAGTCATAAGGTGGGAGTAAAGAAGCGAGCGAGAGGGTTGAGGAAAACGGTGCTGCAATTGATGGTGATGGAGTATGGAGTGAGAGAGCGGAAGAAGCGGCTAGAGGAGGCGGGGAACGACGACAAATGCGAGAGGACGGGGAGCTCAGAGGCATAGAGAATGAGGATGGTGACGGCGGTGGTGGTGGATGAGGTACAAGTGACTGAGTGAGCTGGCGCGCCGCATGGAAGGCGCCAGCGGTGGCGCCGTGAGGATGCACGTGAAGAGGGTGAGGCGAGGACAAGGGTGGTGGGGTAGCGTAATCCGAGGATGGAAACTGCACTTGCGGGACGTCGAGGATAACGCTGCTCTCGCCACTAGGGATGTCCAAGCCCCAAAAGTAACCAATGAAATTGTATCTTTTATTATGCATGTGATGAGTTCAAGACAGTATTTAATCAATATGACTTACGTTGATTGAAATTTTATCTCAATTCTTTTTCAGTATTACAGAAGAAGAATTAAAAGAAATACACTCACTTTGCTCTCTTTCGTAAATATCTTCACTTGACAATACTATTCTATTAACTTTCATTTCATGATATTCTTTTGGACTTGAAAAAGAAGTCTTGGATGTGATTCTACTATGGTGACATGTTCCCAAACAAGATGATTACGACACTAGTGTATGCTACGTTGGAATAACTCATTATACTTGGTGCTGCTCTACTACTTTTTATTGCTTATTACTTATTATTAAGTTATATTTGTGCATTTATCTGAAGAGATCTACATGTATCAATTTGTGAGATTTTATGTTTTAACTAAGTATTTTCTTTTCTTTCAGGTAAGTACCCTAACCAAGATGTTACGAACTCCAAGTCTTCAATTTGCGCCAACTGCGTTGGTGAGTTATTAGTATCATTAAGTGAAAATTGGATAATTTACAAAGTTCTGAACTACTCTGTGCACTTCACAAGATTATTTAGAAACAATATTTAATTACCTGACTGGTAGTAAAAAGTAACTTCAATAGTTCTGAGATTTATCAACTGATGAATAAAATCAAGCAATAAAAATGTACCTAAATTGTATTAAATGATTTTATATAAACGTACATACACAACATTTATTTTTAACTTGACAATGCACAAACTCTAGAAAATGTATACACATGCTGAAAGTAAAAATAGCCCATCATATGCAAGTTTGTTAAATTTCTTTTTAATGAAGTGAAAATAATTTTTAATTAACGTCAATAATCAATTCGTGGAAGAATAACAGAATTCAAATAAATGTTTTCTATTCAACAACAATTATTGTTTGTTTTTTTAAAATTATCTCTCTTATTACATATTGCTAGTGCAGCCTGCAGCAGCACAATGACTTCTTCAGTTACATTTTAATTACGTACTTTGAAAATTATTTGTAACACAGATTTTATTTGTTAATATTATTCCATTTTATACAAAGTTGCAAGTTCTCATCGGTTATTCTGCTTTCAAGGAAAAGGGAACAAATTCTTTCTTATTACGTCCAATAAGCGACAAGAGATGAGGGATCTTAAAGACTGCTCTGTAAGTAAAAAGATTCCGTATATAGTTAAATCAAAACCGTAATTGTGCATAGCTCGGAAGTTCTTCAGAGAAAGCAGCGTCGCAGGTCTCGCTACTTTGCGAGCACATAGGACCGCTGCAAAGTCAGCGATCTGCAGGCGAAACACGCCCAGGCAGGCCGCAGCGGTGGCTAAGAAGGAGACGAGGCAGGCGGGGAAGGAGGAGGTGAAGGTGAAGACGAAGGCGAAGGCAAAGGCGAAGGCAAAGGCGAAGGCAAAGGTGGAGGCGAAGGCGGGAGGCGAAGGCGGAGGCGAAGGTGATGGTGGAGGAGACGGAGGCGAAGGTGGAGACGGGGAAGTAAAGCGGAAGGCAAATAGGCAGAAGCTAAGGGGGTGACGAAAGTGGAGACAAAGACGGTGGCGAAGGGGAAAGCAAAGGCAAAGGCGCAGGTGCAGGCGCGCTCCCTTACCAACGGACAATCCACACGTAAATTATTCTCCAATTCTTCTTTCAACCTTTATATTCAACAAAACAATGTGCTTTGACGTAATGTTTACTATCTATGAAGTCAGTAAAATTACATCTAGTGACATGTTATTCATCGCTGTGACTTCATTTTCTTCGTGAAAAATACATGTTGACATCAGTAATAAAATGGATATAAAAGGGCGTCATCAAAATTAATTTTTACCAAACAAATACCAGTGCAAAAAACTGTTTGAGACATGGTAATCAGTCTCAATACACGTAGACGCCGTCTGTTGCAAACATAAAACAATTACTGTGGCTTTTTCAATTCTTCGAGTAATGGACCATAAAAAATACTACTAGAATACTACAAGATCAACTGTGGTCCTCTAGCACAGCAATTTGAAATGCGTACCTATCGAGGAGAGAATCCTCCATCGCGCATCCTATCTTGCACGGGCGTTCGATCTCGTTCGCCTCTCATCGCTTCGCGGAGCACTGCCCACGTCTTGGCAATGCGGAGAATTTCCACCCAGAATCGACGTTTTTGCGGCTTGGCCTGAAATGAGCGGCGGCGGCGGCGGCCGACGTCTGTTCCTTGGGAGCGAACATCGAAATCACTTAATTACGCCCTATTACTCTGCGGGAGAACGCGGCGCTGCGATCAATCACCGGCCTGTGCGCGGGCAGCGCGACGTGACTTTCAGAGCAGCTGATTTCGGCCCAAAACCACCGCCCCGC
>BOPP01000080.1:2106884-2152316 GCA_017312745.1 Gryllus bimaculatus
CGCCCCTCCCCGCCCCGCCCCGTTCCGCTCCGCCTGGGGCACCGATTACTCCTTAAATCAAAGCGCGCGACAGGACGCGCGACTGGAAGGGGCGGGGCGGACGCCCTTCCCAGCCACTGCCCGCGCCCGTTGCGCTGTGCGCCTCTGCGCTGTTCGCGCGGACGAACGCGCGGTAGAAGCGGACTTCTCTCATAGCGTCGAATTTGGATGTCATCGTCGTCGATGTCGTCGTCGGAATTGGTGGTGTTGCGGGTGGTCGTGAGATCGGTGGAGACGGCGATTGCTGTGCTCATGTTGGTAACAGTGAGTGGTGGTGGTGGTACTGAGCTGTGATGGTGGTAGTGGATGGTGGTGGCGGTGGTGACTACGGAAGGAGGGTGGTTGGGTTGCTGGCGGTGGCAGATCCGATGGGGTGACGCCGTAGCAGGTGTGGTAGAGATGGTGGATGCAGTGATGGTGAGTGTCCCCGTGTCCCCGTCACTTGGTTGTACTATCCATATGAGCTGTGTCCATTGCCTTATTACCTAACGAGCTGTTTTATATGTATGTTTTAAATATCATCACATAGCCTCTCGTCGTTGTCAATCAATTTCGACTGCCATATTTGCCGCCAGGAAACGAAACAAATGGTTCTCAGTCATATATAACCATCAACTCACGTATTTCTTGACTTAGAGAATAAATTCTTAGTATGTCTGATATCTAAATTGCAGCCAATGTTGGTTTAAGGAGTAAATATATTATTACCTTTCCCGCAATTCTAAGACAAAATATAATGCGTTTTGAAGAGTTCGTGTCAAAATGTTTAAGATTCAAATTAAAAAGAAGAAAATCGTTTATAAACCGACCCGACACCCAATTCCGATTGTGCTGCGGGAAGCACCCCGCTGTGCCGGACTCGCGCGCGCACATTGGCAGGCCACTGGCAGCTAAATGCGCCTTCTTCTGTCGGCGACACGCGCGCCCCTCGCGGTAATCGCCAGTCCACTCCACGCGCTGGCCGACCGGCAAAAAACAAAACAAAAAACAAAAAAGGACAAGAAAATCGATAGCATCGCACTTCATCAACGTCAAAATCCCTCATTGAGAGCGTCGCGCCTGTGTGGCGCTTGAGTCTTTCACCTGCGTGGGGGCGGCCGAGCGCGTGAACGCGTGCGCACTCGTGTATGTGTGTGTGTGTGTGTGTGTGTTTTCAGAGCGAACGAGAGGGAATTGAATGAGGCAAACGCCACAGTCGCTGCACTCGAACAAAATTATCGAGGCGCTGTTCGTAGAGTGAAGCGTGCAAAACGAGAACGAAATTCCTGACGACGAGGTGGATGAAAAATGGGATTGCAAGTGTTTCACAGAGGTCGGCCGCTGTTAAAGCACCAGCTATTTTTAAAGGGAATTATTACTGCATTTCTGTAGCATTGCATGAATCGAGGAATTCATTTCAGAGTACGCAATTCTTATAACTTGCGAAAGCAAAGGCTTTAGGCAATGAATGCAAAAACAAACACTTCGAGTTCAAGTTCTCAAGGCTGAAATAATTGAACAATTTGAACGTTAAAATGTATCGTTGAAAGTAAAAAATGTAACAAGAATTAAAAATTAAGAAGTCTTAAAGTTATTTCAACCTGCAGAGTTTGCATTGTAAAGAAAAACAAAGAATAAATTCCTAAAAGTCACAGATTGTGGTATAATCTTGCGGTAACTCGACGCTTGACTCAAATTTCAAAATCTTAATCGGAAGGTAAAATAATAAGCATTATATTTACAAACAATATTGGACAAGCTAAAAAAATTATTCAAAACTATTCGTCCTTCACATGTATGGTCATGATGATGTTCATCATCATCAACAACTACAACAACAAATATCAATCGCAACGAAACTCAACCACGAATATGTGTGTATTGTATAGTAGCTTTCTCCGTCGCGACCTTTCACGTCCGCACTGTGCGCCGTGAGTGCATTCAGCTCCGAAAGGACAAATTGGAACCGTGGAACGCCTGCGTTCACTGCTGTGAGGTGCTGGCGGGGATGGTAGTAGGAATGGTGGGGGTGGTGATGGCGGCGGTTCCGATTATGAATCTGGGGGTGGCGTTGGTAACCGATTGTGGTAGTGGTGATGGTGGGGGGTGATGGGGGTGATGGTGGTGATGGCGGAGGTGGGAACAGATGCAAAGGCTGAGATAGGGGCAGAGGGGGTGTCGGAGGTGACATCGGTGTCAGAGGACGTGTCGATGTGCGAGGAAGTGTCGATGCGGCCTGTCCCTTCGCTGGTGGTGGTGTTGGCTGTGACACTGACGAAGGAAGTGAGCAGTGGGCGTGGCGATGGCAAAGGCGGCGGGGGCGACGGACAGCGGGGCCGCAACACAGCTGTGAACGGCGTCGGAACGCGCTGAATGAGCCATTATGTCCCCGGAATGAGTTGCGGTCGCAGGTGTACCCCCTCGGGACGGCCTTCGCCGCCGCCGAGTCCAAAAACAAAACGGTACACGTGCTCGCTCGGCGCACACTGGCCCAACAAAGGCGCAGTGTAGTGCGAAATGAACCTGCTGATGCTACATCACACACTTTCTCGCATTATTTGAAACGTTTTTCAATTTTCAAAAATTCAGAGAATTAACGATAATCTGACCTGTGCCTTTCTTATAAGAGTTCACTCCGCTCTCTGATAAAACATAATCCAAAAAATTGCAACCATTTTTGGAAAATTTCGGAAAATTTCGTTGTGTCTTTTAAGTTCTTCCCAAATACAAAAATGCATTTCATATTCTAGAGGCAGAGAAAGACCTCAAATCGGCCGAGAGATATAAGTGTTTGTGTGTTAAATCCTGCCTTTGGTTTATTCGCTAGCACTGTTCGACAGATAGATGGGCAGGTAGACAGAAATACAAGTAGAGACAGCGTGGTGGACAAACAGACGGACGGACTTTTACTCTAGAAACCTATCTTTCGATATGAGGAACCTACAAAACTCGGATTCTGGCTATACAATGTGTTAGAGAAAGTTGGTTAGTGCATACATATCAATAATACTTATCCGCATTTTCGCTATAAGGGATCTACAATACCAGTTTTATGTCGAATAATAGCAGATTTTCGTTGCAGAATTAGCATCATTTATGTTGAGAACTGTTGTAAGTAGTATGCATTAAATGAAAATTGAGTAAAACTTCAAATAGCTAACTTCTGAGAAATGGAGAAAAAAATATTGTGGCAAACGTTGCGAGAGATTTAGCTGTTAATTGAGATGTCAGGATTTAACAAAAGTATCTGACATTTTGGGTATAATCTAGATTATTGGCTTTTACAAAAGAGAGGAGGAATCTTTCCCTATCGTACACACAGATTTCCGTTTCTGTCTCTCATATGAAGTGATGAAAAGATATCGGAAAAGGCAGTAATAATTCACTCGGGCATTATCACACGTGCATCTCGTTCTGTATAAACAATAGTATCACACGGAAATTGTCTATGAAATGCGAAATATTTGAGAGCATTATTTACTCGCAAATGTCTCACTTGTAAGTACTGAATGTTGCACGTGTTAACTACAGTTATTTGCATCTCTTGTACTGATAAAAAGAGTCACAGAATAATTGTTTTCTCTATGAAACATGAATACGCTGTAAAAAGGATTAATAAATTGTTATGTACTCCATTCCATTACAAAACACTGAACATGAGTCATCAAACGTAATTAACGCTGAGTGATATAGAAACTAATAAAAACCTAATGAAAGTTTGAGCAATTGTTTTAGTTACTAATTAAACAATTGGGGCCTCCTATATGGCCAATGGATGACGCAAACCCATTTATCCCGCACATTCTCATTACAACTCAAACAGGAATTGAGTAATAAATTTCGTTGGTTAAACTTGCATTGTAACTCTGCTAATTCAAATGCTGTCTCCGAACGCTCTTGAGATGAAAGACAAATCCACATCATTTTATCCGAGGAATCAACTGACCTTGCGACTCTGCGAGACACGTGCCTAAATCATTTTCTTTTCTAGCACAAAGGTAAAGAACACTACGTCAATCTTCCGTAGACGTGAGTAAAGAACAAATAAATACCGCTGTTTTTTCACAAACAAATCTTAGGTTCACATATTTTTGAATGCATTAATACATGCGGAAAAAATAAATGCTAGGGAGGTACCAACACTGCACACGTAAAACTAGAGGAAACAATTTAAATAACCCAGTAATTATAGACTGACGTTTCTGTAACTTCTAGGTTCTAAAGTAAATTTGATGTTTGTCACACCTCTTTATGAGATTCTTAATTTGTGCTTAAATTTCATAAGCAGTAAACGAGTGCTTCTAGTGCTAATGGACCCACTGTGCGAAGCATGAGTATCTCTAATCTCCTACCGAAAGGAGAGAGCAAGCGTGGGAGTTGGCGGCGTTTTTTCATCGTGAGCAGCGGTGTTTTTTTTTCCTTCCTCTTAGTAACTCCTACTAAACTGCTCGTTGCTAACGACATCCCGGTATCCAAGGACTACCGTTTCATTGCGTAAAGCACAAGTGCTTTTATCGAGAGTGCATAGGCCGTGGTACGTGCATTGTTTGGGAATTCTTGGTGTGTTTGAAGGACATAATGTGTGTGCTCTGCGATTGATGATATGTGTGTGGTGTATGACGTGCGTAATTGTGGAATTACGTAGGCGATCTAATCATCGGCTAATTAAGGGTAAACAAGGAAGTCACTACAATGCAAGCAGATTGGGTACACGCTCACCCAAAACTTGAGTCTGTGAGCATTGTGTGAACAAGACTTTTAGAATAAAATGTCTGCTCTCAACTTAAAATTCATTCGTCTCTGCTTTTCGCAGAACATTTTTAATCAAATAATGTAATCGCCGTCATATCGTCGTTACACGTATAACACTTTCCGTTCGTTGTGATGCTGGTACACCAGTGTTCGCCAGGTATTCAAAGTCTGATTGCAGCCGAACGTGACGTGCGAAACACTAGTGCATGATGAGTTGCCTAATAATTAGGGGGAAAAGACTCTTGTGGGGCCACGTTATAATAAAAATAATACATAATACTAATAGTAATAATGATAATAATAACCATAATAATATAAAATATATCATATTATGCAATTTATCAAAGTCCGTTCAATGGCAAAACGTGATCGCCGGGATCGCGCTACTGACCTAGAAGATTGTAACATTTCCTCTCAGAGGCCACAATGGTGGGGCTGCTCGGGTGGGTCCAGGCGGAGGCCGAAAGGCGGCGGCGGCGGGTGGGTGAGCTTCGCACGCAGGAGCGGGTCAAGGCAGTCACGGTGCGGCGCCGCAGAGGAAGAACGCGGGGTGGAGGCGGGGGTGGGTTCGGGCGGGGGCGGTCGCTTTCCACTTGCGCTTCGCCACGCGAGATCTCGGAATTGCGGCAAAGGCGAAAGTATCATAAAATTCAATTAATACCATCGACACGTGTCTCGACATCGACACGTCCTCCGGACATCGACACGTCCTCCGACATTCGGACACTTCTTCCGACATCGATGTATAATTTAAAATAATAACAGTGCAAATCATTGTGCTTATAACACTTTCTTCACCCCTTTCTACTGGACCGGACCGAGTGAATGTTTTATCAGAGAATAGGTTTGAAATTCGGCCGATCTGTTGAATGGCAACTCCTTGTTCTTATTAAACATAATTTTATATGATATTTGTCTGTTTTTTAAACTGTAAATATTTTTTATGGCATAAATTGTTTACAAACAATTAATGTCTGACAAAAAACAATATACTTAACATGGTTATATTGTTTTTAAATTTACACTTAAATGATTTCACCAAGTACAATTTGCATAGTATTTTCAAACACCGTGGCGGGAATAAATGTTAATTCTATTCTTTTAGGTCATATAATATTTAAAATTTAGTCATTTTTAACACTATGAATATCAAAATGTACTTTGTAGGTGAAAACATTCTTGTGTAAATAAAAAATGTAAAATCACTTTGAAGTGTATTGGTCTTCTGTCAATAAATAATTTGTCAGTAAAACAATTGTTGGTTCAGAATGAATTATATAACCACACTATATCAATAATTGAAATATTGGAATTCGAAACAATATTTTACTTCCTACTGCCAATGAATGAATATGGTTAAAAGAAATATTCTTTATTGGAATATCGAAAATTGGACGGAAAATTTGAAAAACTCACTGATCAAGTGTATTTCTGGAATAACAATTCTCATTTATTGCTATTTGTTTGAAACGTCTAGCGTATGGGTAAATACATCGACATCACATATTATAACGAAATAAATCACGGACGGAGACAGAAACTATCGTCGAGAGTGAAGCTGAATTCGTCGTGAGCGAAGAAAAATCAACGGTTGCTGGGCGTAACAAATGTTATTTCTACAACCCTGTCTTTTTGCACATTTTATGAATTGCAATATATAGTTTTATTGTATTTAAAATTAATGAGCATTAATGCATTTTAAATGAAACATTCACTAATAATGCAATTCTCAATTAATTAGAAAAATTGCCAAATTTTCTCGAGGGGAGGAAGTCCAAATACACTTTTTCCTTCCCTCCCTCTCTTGCGATTTCCACCCGCTTTATGGAAGGCATATAGCAACGGCAAACCGCATGAAAAATAATTACAACCAGTTCAGTAACAACTATATAGCCCCCAATGCATTTGCATGGCGTAATTCACCAATCTATTTACAAACTCTGTTTTGCTTACTTTCTGGGTAATACTTCGCGGGCTGGACCGGAGTCACAACATTCGACTATTGTCCATTAGAGCAGCAAGCGTCATTCTTGAATTCGCATCATCCCACATTACGACCCACATCCAATAGGGTCAATAGCAGGCGCACTGGCGGACAACAAAGACGCCACTCGCCAAGTGATTGAGGCCCCGCGTTCACCGTGCACAAGTCGTTATCGCTATCAGTATTCAGCTCCTACTGCTGCTCGGTCGGCAGCGCTCAGTGTTACAAGTTCGCGCGCACACGCCCTTTACTTGAAAAAATTCTTTCCACAACTGACATTTACAAAATCGTCAAATAATAAGAAAACAGTTTTCACGTGTCAATAAAGTTATAATGTTTGTGTAATAATATCTCGTCATTTTTAGTATAATCTCTTATGTGTCCCTTTACATTATTATAAGAGTTTTTAAACGGCGACAACAACAAGGCGAGTGGCTCTGGCAGGACAGGTGGTCAGCGTGTGGGTGGGATGGAAGGAATAACTAGTTACTGGTAGGTGATAGGCGTGAGTGGTGGTGTATGATGTAGGTTCGACTGGCGTGGGTGGGTAGGTTGAGGGTTGGTGGTTGGGGTAGGTGGTGGTGGGTGGTGGGTGGTTGTAAAGGGTCGGGTGGGTTGAGTTGGTGTGCGGAGTGATGGTAGGTGGATCGGATGGGTGTGGGTGATGGGTTGGTGGTCGGGTGGTAGGTGGTGCTGCGTGGTGGTGTTGTGGGTAAAGTGCGTTCGGAGTGGGTGGGTGGTGGAGTTAGATGGGTAGGTGGTCGGGGGTAGGTGGGTTTATGGGTAGGTCGGTGAGTGGGGGGGGTTGGGTTGATGGTGGTGGTCGGGTGGTAGGTGGTGGGTGGGGGGGGTTGATGGGTAAGTGGTCTGGGTGGACCACTTACCCATCAACCCGCTATATAGCCCCAATGACATTTGCATGGCGGTATCACATCTATTGTACAAAACTCTGTTTGTTATTCTGGGTTAATACCTTCGCGGGCTGACCGAGTCACAACATCGGACTATTGTCCATAGAGCAAGCCAAGCGTCATTCTTGAACGATCATCCCCACATTACGACCCCACCATCCAATAGGGTCAATCAGCAGGCGCACTGGGCGACAACAAGACGCCACTCGCAAGTGATTGAGGGCGCGTTCACCGTGCAACAAGTCGCGTATCGCATCCAGTATCAGCTCCTACTGCTGCTCGGTCGGGCAGCGCTTTCAGTGTTACAAGACGCGCGGCACACGCCCTTTTCTTGAAAAATCTTCCACAAAACTGTACATTTTAACAAATCGTTCAAATAATAATTAAACAGTTTTTCAGTTCATAAAGTTATAAATGTTTATTGATTGTAATAATTTCTCGTCATGTTATTATAATCGTCTTTATGTTTCCTCTTTACTTATTATAAGAGTTTTAAAACGCGACAACAAAACAAGGCGAGGGTCTGCAAGACAGGTGGTGCAGGTGGGATGGGTGGATGATGGATAACTAGTTAGGTGGTAGGTGGATGGATGAGTGGTGGTGGATCTGATGGTAGGTGGTCGGTGGGTGGGTGGTAGGTTTGATGGGTTTGGTGGTTGGGTGGGTTTAGGTGGTGGGTGGGTGGTGGGTTGATGGGTAAAGTGGTCGGTGGGGTGGGTTGTGGAGTTGATGGTTAGGTGGTTCGGGTGGGTAGGTGGGTTTATGGGTAGGTGGTCGGGTTGGGTGGCGTGGGTTGATGGGTTGGTGGTCGGGTGGGTAGGTTTGGTGGGTGGGTGGCGTGTTGATGGGTAAGTGGTCGGTCGTGGCGTGGTGTGGGTGGTGGGTGATGGCGTAGGTGGTCGGGTGGGGTAGTGGGTTGGGTGGGTTGATGGGTAGGCGGTCGGGGAGGGGGGCGGGTAGGGTGGTGTCCGTGGCCGGGTGAACGGGCGCGCGAAGGCAATTCTGCGCGGCTCAGCTGCGCCGCTGCGGTTTTTGCGGCCGCCGCTGACAGACGCGCGTGGGTGGCCGGTGCTCAGTGTCGGCGCAGGTGACGGGGCGTTGACCTTTGCCTTTTCACCTTTTTGCTCCGAACGCGCCAACTTCCCTGGCTGCTTATCACCAGTGGATGTGAGCGACCAGTAGTGTTGAGGCCACCTGCTCACCTTGCACGGAATAGCGAGGATGAAATCCCGGTTATTGTATGTATTAGGCATTTCAAGGCCAGATTAGTCCAATTTTTGCGTGCTAGCGATGTTTCCAAACCTGAATCCAATTTTCATGTATTATACACGCATGGGTATAAGGGAGACACATGACGATCATGAGATATTCCCATCACTGTACCTAACATATTTCTTCTGCCTGAATTTTTGTTTTGTCACAGCTAAAAACTGACGTTCTAAAAAGCTTAAGCTCTATTTTTGCCTTGTCTGAGAATCGAATCCTGGGTCGCACCACGGAAAGCTAGCACGATGTTTATTAGCTACTCGAGGGGCAAATCCCTGTCAATCCATTTGTGGTGGACGAAGCTGGTACGAGGTATGTTTCTCCAGAGATCGCCCTGCTCTGCTGCTTCTCATTCAACTATTTCTCCACCATCAATCATCATCATCACCCATCGCCCTTTCAGCGAATAATTCATTTCGGGTAAGGCAGAGAATGCTTAGCTACTGAGAATAGTTATAAGGATTAAAGGGGCAGGGGGTAATAAATGTGCAACTAAATCCTAAGGCGTAATTCCAGGGAGAGAATAAGAAAAGTTTCAGCAAGGAGCTATTACCTCTCAACCGTTTTTGACATATATTTTCCCATGTAGGATTAAAAATTTTTAAACTTAGATGGGTATAAAATGTCTTAAACATTTTAAAATGGTATAAAATGTCTTAGCTATACCCACGATAAGAAAGAGACAACAAAAATTCAAAGATGTTTTCGTTCACAACTAAAATATTATGATTCTAGTTCCAAACATATTTTGGCGACTCAATCATAATAATCCGTCAACTGGTCAATCATTTTGTAGATACATTCGTATTATACGTAATAATGAAAACAACAATGAATAAAATTTTATCAACACTTTTAAATTGATTGTATTGTATAATTAGGAACGTATTTACATTTTTAAATTAGGAATTAAATGCTTAGACAACAGGAGAAAAAACAATGTGGTAAGTGAAATTATTTTAATTTTTTTGGTGCAGTTATGTAGTAGGTTCAATTAAATAAAAATTGATGTTTAATGAGGAAGCCAAGAGCCTCTATGTTTTTACATAACATAATATTTCATTTACTCTGATAAAACACAAAAACGGGATAAGGCATGTACCCGTGCCCAAAATCTTCTCTAATGCATTACAATAAACCGACACAATGTGAAGATTTGCAAACACAAATGACATAGTACTGAAGTTAAAACGCAATGTCTGGTGTAGTCATCCTCTATCTTAGCTCTTACAATCAAAATACTCCATAATATTAATAAGATTTAAAAAAATGAACCTACTTATTATTTATTTTTAAACCTAAATGAAGCAATCATTTATCCTCAACCCGAGGAAACACGATGTTCAAAAATAAAATTTAAAAAAAACCCATAATTATATTTGTGCAACATTCCCTGATTATTGGTATCATCTCGTGCAATCTTTCGAGAACACAGGTTGCGTAATATCTCAGAAGACGATAATTTTAGCAAGGGCGCATTAAAAAAAAAGAACTCGCTAACCAGCTCTGTCAAATTGCAAAGCGAGCTGCTCATCTTGATCGCACCGAAAACTGCAGAAATCCGGCGGTGCGGAGCAGGAGCAAACTTGACCTAATCGCGCATACTTGATGGATGACGCTCGCGGACGTGACGGCTATTACATTTCATTATGCATGCGCCGCGCAACTTGAAGCGCGGTCGGGCGCTGCGCGAGGACGGCAGGAGGTCCCGCCGCCACCGCCCGGGGATGAGCCGCTCATAATGAGCGGTTGCGCTGGAGTCGAGGTGGGTGCAGGCTGCTCGCGGCGGCGGGCGGACCGCGCCTGCGGAGACGAATGCGCGGGCGGGGAGGGGAGGGCGGGTTTATATTGCGATCAGCGGTTACAGGCAACTACTTTTCGCGATTCGGGAACGTGAAGATGGAATGCGTTAGTTTTCTCTTCCACCCATTCTTCTTTCTTAGTACTTTAATATCCGGTCCTCTTTCTCCTTTTCCTTCTTCTTCTTTTACTCCTTATTCACGTCGCTCTTCTCTCCTCCCTCCTTTTCTTTCTTCTTCTTCTTTTTCTTCTTCTTGTTCTTCGTCTTCATTTCTTAGTAACTTTTTTCTCCTCTTCCTTCCTTTTCTTTTTCTCCTTCATCCTCTTTATTCACGGTCTTTTTCTCTTTTCACCTCCTCCTTCTCCTCGTTCTTCTTCTTCTTCTTGTTCTTCGTCTTCATTTCTTAGTAACTCTTTTCTCCTCTTCCTTCCTCTTCTTTTTTTCCTTCATCCTCCTTATTCACGGTCCTTTTTCTCTTCTCACCTCCTTCTCCTCGTTTTTCTTCTTGTTCTTCTTCTTCATGTACTTTGAATGTTGTACACACCTCCCCCTCCTACCACTTTTCTCCTTGTTCATCTATTATCTTTTTCTCTTCTCTTTCCACTTTCTTTTCCTTTCTTGTACCATTTTCTTCAAACCTCTTTAACTTTATCTAAATATGGAATCATTGCTAGAGTCGTAATATGATTCGTACGCGTTTGATGTAAGTAGCTTTATTAAGGTTGAGTTATGTAACATATATCCATATTTCTTCTTCGTTTTCTTATTAACCTCATAATATATACATTTTAGTGAAAACTTCTGAAAAATATTTTATATTCCGGAATGTAATAAGTAGCATTCAATATAGTGTTTTAGAAGATACACAAAAGAGATATTACATATTGTTCGTTTCTAATTGTACTCGCACACAATGACTATATAATTTTCTTCAAACATGGAGATGTAAAACTTTTTCCAAATGTTATCTATCGGCCCCCTCAAAGAGATGAAGTCTTTTTAGAACATTAAATTCACAAAAGGGTTACACATTAGTAAATCGTATTTGCGTCATGTTTTACACGTTTCACGAGACTGTGATGTCATTGTTAAAATTTACCCAAAGATGTCAGTATGAATCATCCGCAAGTGCTTATCAGTTTTTAGATGGTAATAAACATGCGTGACATTACAAAGCGTGTTCCACCATTAATTTGCTTGCTCCCCTTATCAGTGCCATTTACGTGCTATGAATGATTTCAATAGTATTGCTACAGACATACACAGTGAGTGCGAACAGGTGATGGTTTAATTTTCTCTGTGACAGACGGCAATGTTCGTAACGTCATCTTTTTCTATTTTTTCCGTTAATCGCCTAATCGACACCATGAAAATGAAAGAAGAATGAAATTTTCAAATTAGGACGCCTCTAGAAAATTTTATGTATATCTTGATAATTTTTGCTATATGGCAATTTCTTTCTGTTGAAATTTGAAATACAGAAAATCTCACCTGGTTATTTCAAAGAAATTAATAAACTTTTTAGATGTTTTAAGTTTAAAAGGTTTCACAACTGATTTTAAAAAATACTACATATAGTTACTTGAAACATAAGAATGGCTTTCTTATCATCAAAACTTCGACAGATAAACCAAAAAACACTTAATTCTCACTTTTCTAGAAATAAAGTTCATAACTTTCTAGCAAGTGCTTATACTTTTAGTTGGATAGTCATCTTAAAGTATTGTGCGGAAACCAGCAACTTTGTGCAGAGCGAACTATCGTACGGTGTAAATGGCATGTAGACCTATAAATCATTTCATATTAATAATTATAATTAATACTTCTCACAGAGGGAAAATCTTAAACTCACTGAAATTTAATGTAAGTACAAGTGATCATAAATTGATAAAGAATGTATCGTTATCGTAATTCTATCTCATGAATAAACTTAATCTTCTAAAAAATGTTTTAAAATATACAAATGTTAATAAATACATCACATACAGTTTTACTTTCCTCAGGAAAAGAAACTGTCTTCGTGTATTAAACTAACCTTGAACGGCCCTGCCTTAGTTTTTAATATTACTTCTAAACTACTTTATTTAAACACTTCACCTCACAAATTTATGACAGAACAATTTGCATGTATTAGTCTGTGTAATGAGTGTGTAATATGAATATTGGATGCAGTATTTTGTTTTTTCATAATTTTACAATATTTCATGTCGTAGCGATTTATAGACCATATTTCAAAAGACCTATCAAGATAACACTTCGCTTACGATTTTTATTGTGCCCAATTTTTTTCATCACTGTTTTTAACACACTCAAAACGTTTATTGCAACTACCTCTTATTTATTAAACAATTTTGTAGTCATATTTTTCAAATCGTTCGAAATCTCACCTACCTACACCCTAATTCGCCCATAAATATATGATTCATAGATTAAGCTACAAAATTCATGTAAATATTTAAATTTTAATTCCTTCTATAAGCTATGCAAGGTGAAAAGAAAATCTCTTATCTTGATTTGCAAATAACTTATTATTACGATTTGACAATGACACGTACTCTGAGAGTTGAGGATATCATATAAACTACATTGCGCATACGTATTTACTCAATTACTATACATCGAAGTTTTATAAAAAGAAATGATTCAATTCGAATTATTGACGTGTGCATTATTGCGAGAACGAATTATTTTTTTCGTTGTTTATCACAAAATGGAAAAACAGTAAAATGGTATATTGCTGTCTATTCATAAATCTATATAATTTTATTGAAACAAAGCCCAAAACTATGGAAAAAATACTGAACTTCAATGGATACATATTTCTGCTTTAAGACCATTTATTTGACATTAATATTATTTTTAATATTAAAATTCTAATAATTTGTCATTACGATGTATGGAATTAATAAACCATAATTTACAAACCTGAGGAAACAATTAATAACATAAAAATAAAGCTGAAATATGTAATGAAAAAATAAAAATAAAACAAACTGAATCATTCATTTTTTTTCTTCCAAAATATAATTTACAAATTAATATTTTTTTAAATGTCTCCCATCCATGACTCCAGGAAATTTATTTATTACGATATGTAGAATCGCAATATGTAAAAGACAGTAAAATAAGAGAATATCTGTTTTTATTAAAATAATTAGTACATTTAACACAATTAATGCGTTTTAGTTCAATTCCTTATATCTATTAAAATTATAAAAGTTTGCATATAAAAATACGACGAGATATTGTGTTCTGTTGGGAAAAAGAATCCAAGGATATGCAGAATGTGTTTTAAAAATTCAATTTTAACCAGTAATAAAAAAACTCGAATAACCGAGTATTTTATTTCATAATATGGATATATATTCATATGGAGATGGTATCAATCTAGATTGATTAGATGATACATCTACTAAACTCAAGTAACTTACGATTTGTAGAGAGTTTTTCTATATAAAGAACTTGATCTTAGAAAGCGCCATTTTCACGTTGTGTAGAACATTAGTCGAATTTATAAGGAATTTTGAGAAAACACAGAAAAACATCTCGACGATACAATAATAAAAAATAACTCATCACCGTTTAGCATCCCTCTGAAAGTAATTTATTAATGTCATATATAAAATGAAGTTGATAGATGTATTATTTTGGGACAAATAGCCGACAGGTTTTCCTAATCATTCGTTCCAGCTAATTTACTGATTTTTCAGGCCTCCCGGAGATAACTCTGAGTCCTTATAACTTCCCACACATGAATTTCCGGAGAACGGGTCACTATTCTTGATACTCTGCTATTAGGGTAAAATCCGCTCGTAGACACACTCTTCGTTCGAGTCCAAATATGACGTCAAGACCCAGTACTTGCACGTATACGTCTAGACTGGGCCATCAGTATCTTAAAGAAATCAATACAATTATACAATTAGAATCCTAAAATTAATATTCTTCTCACTAACATTATCAAGATTACTCTGAACAGCTCTTTCACTGTTTTCAGACCTTATAAAAAGAGGATGAGCATGATAAACTAGACGACTTTTTTTACATTTGTGGGTAGCTTCCTGTCGCCTAAAAATTATAATAAAAATACATTTAGGAGATAACAGGGAAGAAAATACTTTTGACATCAAATCATTGGTTTTCTACGTTAAAGATCACGGAAATTAGAATCTTTAAAAATAATTTTATCAAATGGAAATATATCATGGTTAATTATGCATCTTTGTGGTTTTCACACAACTACTCGAAAAGTGCCTAGTAAAGAGTATATAAAATGCAATTAAAAATTCAAAAAAATTTTACACCGTGTTTACGTGTTAACATGTATTACAAGCTGTGAACAGAAGTCACGTCATGAATGATATCAATGAGCAGATTAGGGATAATTGTTAAACATAACATTTGGGTTGCATTCAAAAGGTATTGGTTAATTTAATTAATCTCAATTAAGACGCAATTGAACCTCTCCAATACGTATTTTTCTACAATCGCACGTCCCCTCCCATCAAGTGTAACGCGTTAATTCCTTTCTGTAACCCGCGTGTCGTGTCTCGCCTTCGAACAAAGGCTCGCCAGCGCGCGTTGGCTCCCGCGCGGAACTCCCGTGCAACGCGGAGGCTGCAGTCCGAGCGGCGGTTGGCGATCGACGGCGATGCTTTACGGGCCCCGACGCCAGTAGCCGGCATAATCGCCCAAAGAGACGCCCACGAGGTCGGCAGGTTCGCCTCGCCGCGGGCCGTCGCCCGCCCGCCCACTCGCCTCCCCGCCCGGCCGCCGTCGCCCGCCGTCGCCCGCGCCTACGCCGCTGCCTCCGACGCGCCTGCCACCGCCACCGGCTCTATCGCCGCTGCCTCTGCCACCGGTGCCGCCAACACAACTTCCGTTGCCATCATTACATCCACCTCCACTAATGTCTCTCCCACTCTGCGGCCGGTCATGTAGATGTAGCGTCCTAGGTATACCACCGCCTCTAGTCTCTCGTCGTCGCCACCACTACATCCATCTCCGCCATTGTCACTGCCACTATCACCATCACTCCGCGGCCAGTAAAGTAGATGTTGCTTCCTTGCTATACCACCGCCTCTAGTCTCTCGTCGTCGCCAACACTACATCCACTTCCACCAATGTGTTTCCACTATCACCATCACTCCGCGGCCGATCCATAGTAATGGCAGTACCGTAAATGTTGCTACCTTCATCGTCATCAACTCTAGTCTTCGGTCGTCACCACCATTACATCCACCTCCACCGATGTCTTTGCCGCAGCCATCACTATCGTCACCATCAGCCTCTCCGTCTCCTGCAGATGGTGCTACCTTCGTATACCATTCCCACAGTGCCACCACCTCAAGTACGATGTTGTCGGTGTTGTTGCCTCGACCGTTGCCGTCCATCGCCGTCGTTGCAGTCTCAGCTCAACCTGCCTTCATTGTGCTGCTGTAGTCTGTATTGTTCGCCTCTGCTTCCACTACCCCCTTCTATCATCTACACCTCCGCTTTTATCCTAATTACATACGTATATTAGGTTCAGTATGTGTATCTAATGGAACCGTTATAAATTATTCAGAAACTGTAGATGCCAATAGAATCAACAATAAAAATTTGTCGTAATTTCACAGTTATCGTAAATAAAAAAAGTTAAAATGAACACTCTTTGAAAAACAAATATAGAAGTAACTTATAATTTAACGATATAAATTATTCTTGCCAACAAAGCAAACCTACTGAAACTGACAAGGATACCGATACTCTGTATAGAGAAACACACATTGTTTCTTCAAATGACGATGCACACCTTTCCAATCTTATTGTCCCTGCAACCGACAGCGCTCCCACCATCACCATAATCGGTTTCTGCCTTTGGCGTAATTACCGCCACTGCCATCACCACCACCGCCACCACTAAATCCGCGCCGCTGTCAAATAAATACAACATAGATTGCGCTGCAGGCAAAGGGCGACGCCCCATCTGTAGTGTGCCGGCTGCATTTGGCTTCCAATCGCGAAACCTGCAAGGCCGGCGCAGTCGGGATGTGAAAGCTACTGTAATGCAGTGGCATCTCCTGTAATCGAATTTCCACGGTTTGAAATCCTCTACCATTCGAACTCACGATCGTTTTCTCTAAATAAAATATCTGTAGGATACTAAAAAAGTACGTGGCCATCATCACCTCACATGAAGCTCTTAACCAGTTCTGAAGACAAAGTTAACCATTAAAATTAATTTCGCTTCGCTTGTTTTTTTTCTCACTTAAGTGTCAGCTCGTGGGTCTTCTTAAGAAGAGGAAAGAAGGCAATTGTAAATACTACATTAAATGCTACAACAAATTAGTGGAGTGTCCATTTAAATAAACATGTAATGTCAATTAAATTGGACAAAACATGTCTATTTTGCTTATCTTGTGAGTGGTAATTTGCGCAAGAAACACTGCTTCCTTCACATACTGCTACATCAATGCGATAATATTTTTTACCAGTCAGTATTAATTTAAGTAACCAATCAAGATAATTCTATGATATTTTATGCCTCTCAATTCTGCAACCTGAACTTTTAATATGACTAAAACCAATACACGACCAAACACCTTTCAAACTTGCAAATATAACGTATGGAAAACACGCTTGAGAAATTTGACTTTGTTCGCATCCTAGCTTAAAAATTACCTAAGTAAATTAAACATATTACCACAGGGGTGGTTCAAGTTTTTTTGTCATTTTTTCCTATGGCGTTTTCCAGCCCACAACTCTTTACGTCCCAATAGGACGTATGAGTCCCAATAGGACGTATACTAGCCCATACAATAGACACTAACACACTTTCCGGTTCCTCTGATCTGGGGTCAGCAGAACGCGAGGCCCTCGCGACAAGACATACATCAGAGACATGGCACCATGTGAAGGTGGGAGTCGAACCCGCTACCATTGGGACCGAAGCGCTGAGTCGATTCAAGCTCTTAGACACCTCTGCCATCCAGGCCGGCGGTTTAAGTTATTTTTCAAAATATAAAAAAATGCAGCCAAGTAACGAAATTTATTCCGAAATAAAAATAATTGTTATAACGAATGACACCATCAAATGACCGCAGATAAATTTATTATGATACGATTTTCAACAACACACACGTTATCCCCATCGACTGCTCCCTTTTTAAAGTTCAGTCCGCTCGCGTTGAAACGCGTCCGTTCCGTCAGCGATTGGGAACCGTCACGTGGGCCGGAACACACACGCGGTCGCCGCCCCGCAGGCAGGCAGGCGGCCGGCCGATGAGCTACATTTTGGATGGCGCTGGGCCGCCCCGCCCCTTCCCCCGCCCGCTGTGGCGACGCGAGGGAAAGCGTGGGAGAGAGAGGACGATGCGGGCGACAACGCGGTGCTCAATGTTGCATCGCGACGCACACTGGCACAGCAAGGCGCAAAAATAGCGACAACAAAAGACAGTGGTCCTACAACAGCGCAAGGCTTCTCTTTGGAAACGGTTACGTAATGTTATAATATTACGCCTTCTTTCCTACTTAAACTACAGATTGCAAACAAAGAAATCTCCTGGTCAATAATAAGGGAGGGGGAGAGTTCAAACGTGCTGTCAAAATTCAAGCATCAAAGTGAAACCGGACCGATGTAATCGTTAAAAGTTTTATAAACGAGACTAAAATTATTATTATTATTATTATTATTATTATTATTATTATTATTATTATTATTATTCACATAAACTGATGAAATGAGGTAGCTTTTCAGTTTCTGAAACATTTCTACCACTATCCTTTGTGAATATGTTTCGGAAAACTGAAAATTGAATCACTGAAAGTTGTTAGTAAAGAGAGACATGTGACAGATGATTGATGATCATTGAGTTTCTATATGTACACACACTAAACTTTGCATTAAAACATAGTTGTAATTGGTCTTTAAAATGACGTAATTAACAAATAAAAACAGATAACCGTTACAAGTAATGTGATATAGTGGCGCGTTCGTTTCAGTTTATTTGATTGATCCCTAAAGCAATAAAATGATTACAATTGTGATCGTTATTTCGATGAGAGTTGTTGGACCTTTGTGGTAATTATTTTCTATTTTCAAATTACGAGTACACCAGTGATTTTTCTGTCAAAACGCATGCGAAATGTATTTACAATATATCGTATATTAAAGTAAAATATCTATCAGAAAAGAAGCGGCTGTGCTTCTATGGTTTTCAATTACTTAAAAAATAAGTATTAAAGTAACTCATTTTAATAAATGATACCACAACATTCACAAGAGTGCGTTATAGTTAGGCGCATTGACGTAGATGAGTGCCAGTAACGACACTGTTTTATTAATTCATCATAGTTTTTTGTTGCGCGCGCTTTTGGAGACGTTTCGGAACACTGTGCTTCTCTCTCCCGGCTGTGTGCGGAACTCGACGTCCAGGTGGCAATTTTTTTCTCGTTAGTGACAACAGAGTGCACCGTCATGTTTGCGTTATTTCAAGCGAAAGTGGTAAACGAACGTGCATTAAAACGTAAAGGAAATTAACTTATCTCAGACATTCGTAACCACTCAATCTGTGTGTAGGTGTCAAATATTTCGTGACCGGACTAGGGTAGTAATTGTCTATAGAACAAGTCTGCTGACATTTTTGTAATTTCAAGCTTAAGAACAGCAATAAGAGCACTAAGGAAATGCTGAAAGTGTTTGCTTAGTTTTCTGTGCCCGAACACTTGCTTTCTTTTCACGTGTCACATCTTTCAACAACAGAATCCTTCAGTAGTACGAATTTTTGAAATGTTACCAGACAACAGTTGGAATTATTTTTAAAACTTGCCCTGAATGTAGATGATAATTATGGCTGCGTCTCATGATATTACATTTACATTTGTAATCGTGATATAGAAGAGTAGCAAGAAAACATTGTTCTTTTATTTCTCATTAAAGGTGTATTCTACCTGTGGAATATTCAAAATGAAGTAAAGATATGACATTTCATCTCTTAAAGTATTCTTAAAGATGAGATACTGTAAAATACTTCTTTTAGTTGCTACTGCAACTTCTTTTAGATGCATTTAGAGGCTATTTTAATTTGAATGCTCTTTTGAAACCTCACTTTAGATATTTTTCAATTTCAATTTAAAAGTATATTTAATGATTTATATAAAAATATAAATTGTTTTAAGATTGTTATTTACTTTTCTGTCTATGGTCTTCTCAAATTAGTCCCTGTATTTGGACCTTATTTTAAATTATATGTTTTTGACATTAAGTCTGAAGATGGATATAATTAAATTTCAAAATGATAAGTATCACATGTAATACAGTGATACAAACCTGTGATTTTATAATAATGTTCCGTCTTTAAAATAAGGGTCAAATACACACTGAATAATTTGAAAATATAAATTGTCTTCTATATAACATAAAACTGTACAAACTTATTTGAAAATTCAATTACTGACAAAAACCTGTTGAAACACTTATGTAGAGCTTATTCCAAATGATTTAGTCCAAGTTAGTAAATGTTCTAGATAAAAATGCAGTCCAACTTCGTTCTCTACCTTTGTCGTTCTTCTTTTCTATATACCTGAAGAGTTTTGGACAAATTAAATTCCTGGATGGAATTTGTAAGTCTTGATACAAGCACCATTCCTCAATCAAAACTCTGAAATGCGGAAACCCCTAACGTGAAACACAAAATAATTACTTTTTCAATTATTTATGTAAATATCTTTCAAAAATATAGTTTTACTAGTATAGTTTTAATGATTGTAAATAAACATGTAAGGTATTCCTTATCAATCCCAGAATGTTAATAAGTAAAAAAATCTGAGTAAAAAAATCATGGGTTTAATGTGAAACTCGGATTGTAGTAAAGGTTGTTAGATCATCTAGCAAAATGGGCAACGCTGTTTTTCGTGAGTCATGACTTCAAAGCTCAAAGGACAGTTGTACGTAGGATAGACATAAAATATTTCGACTTATCGAAATTTCAAATACCTATTTTACGTGCGAAAAAAAATTGTGAAAAGGGGGAAAACTTTCGAAGCATTAAGAAATTCCAAAAAGCGTTGTTCGAATGATTACATTTCGTTTGATTCTCACGTTTCGTTTGATTTCTTCAAGAACGAGCAGAAAGAATTCAGAAAGGAGTTCAACCCCTTGGCAGATTCTTTCACACAGTGAGGAATATTAAGCTGCGAGAATCATTTTCTTTAATCAAAAGGTGAATAGTTAATACATAAAAGCGGCGCTATCAGTAGGAGTAGAAGTAAAATTCGATCAGGTATCTTCACACCTCAGCACACCAGCGTTCTAGCCATGACAAGCTCTACGTTCCCAACTGATCTCCAACGTGTGATGATGTAGTGCAAGGAAGTATGTTTAATGGGGAGAAGACGAGGATGAAGGAGGAAAGATCGCGCTCCCTCACTGGCCTGTGTATTGAAGTTCTTCCCCGGTATTTGCCACGGCAGAGTGCCATTGATGAAGTAAACCTATTTAAACTACCGTTCAAAGCAGCCGGCTGCTAGTATTCTCCACTGAGCGGTTGAATTCAAACTAGCTACCTTACCGTCGAAAATCGGCTAATGGCGGTGTTCGAACCCTGGGAGCTCCCTGTCGACACTCCAGTGGCATGAGATATTTCAGACAGTCGCACACTCAAAAGATGGGATTAACAATTGGTGCAGCAATAAGGCTCTAGCAGATTGTAAATCGTGCGTCTATACCCTCACGCTCTTGTTCTACAAGGGGAAGTGCTTCCCGGGGAGGGCACCTAGATGTTAGCCCCTATCCACATCCCCATCCGGTGCAAGGACACCTTCAAGCTGGAATCCAGACCCAGCCGAAATGCAGCAACCCTTCACGGGAACCTCCACAATTATACCTGGGTGGGGCCACTCTGCCAGCTCAGAGCTACTAGCTTTCCATGGTAGCACTGTACGCTAATTAGCAGTACTCACAATACGCCGAGATGAATCCCTTCTCGTCACACGTTCTCGGACACTGCAACGCCGAAGCTAAGTGGCTATCTTGCGGCCGCTCAGACCGACGTCCGTGTGGCTCGGAGTCCCCAACCCGTCTCTTGACTGCATCCATCATGAAGCTGTCGACGTGAGTACCGCCGGAACCAAGACAAATTGCTGGCAGGGCGGGGTTAATGCTCTCAGTCGAACTTTTATATTTGAGTTATTTTTATATTTGGGAATTCTATTTATTTGGGAGAGCAAGTTCCTTGCCCAATCCTGCCCAAAGGTCGGAACTACCTTCTCACTGCCTCCAC
Organism: Gryllus bimaculatus; assembly: GCA_017312745.1. Classification (NCBI taxonomy): domain Eukaryota; kingdom Metazoa; phylum Arthropoda; class Insecta; order Orthoptera; family Gryllidae; genus Gryllus; species Gryllus bimaculatus. The sequence continues at coordinate 2,128,878 of BOPP01000080.1, forward strand.
CTTGAAGCTAACGACGTGAGTACCGCTGAGAAACTGGGGACCAAGTGGACGTTAAGATGGCTCCTCACATGCAGCATTCGGCGAATCCCGAGCAACCTTTCGCCGACTCTCGAGTAGGTTGCTCGCTATTCGCTGCGCGCCGAACTGTCTGTATTCGACCTTCCCAACGCGTGTCTGTCTTTAGAACTCATCAAAGTGAGCGAACATTCGCCGAACACATCAGCTGTTCGGGGTTGGGCGAGCAGTAGCTCGCTCCCCGGCGAATGCCGAACGTGTGGAGCCGCCTTTACTTCCTCCAGTAAGAGCCTTAGTCCCTGTCACCGTCTAGCCCCACCCCCTACGGCGCAAAATTGCTCTAGGCTTAAAGCGTGTATTCGAGTAAGAAGAGACGAATTCCTTCTCGGGTTCTCTTTCTCTCAATTCCGCACAGCCAACGCAGTTCGCTTGCTCGAGCTGCGCGAATCGTTTCCTCCGCAAAGGCGAATTTGCGAAAGCGGCACCGTCTCCCGGAGGGCTTCTCTCGTCGCCGAGTGGCGTCCCCTGGCGGAAGCAGGTCAGGTCGGCGCGTCGGGGCCTTTTCACAAAGTGGAGCGCGGGGGCGGGGCGGGGGAGGGCTTGGGGTCAGAGGGCGGCGGCGGGCGGGCCGGTGGCCGCAGTAGACGCAATCAAATTAGGGAGCGGTGGCGCTAGGGCTGCGCTGCGGGCGGTCTGAGAAGTGCGTAAGACGCGCGGATGTTGAATGGGAGGTGAAGGGCGCAGAGGGTTTTGGGGTCGGAAGTTATGTGGGGCAGTACACGTCCCGAGCTATACGGCAATATGGAACAAGATACACTCTGAACTTGTTGGCTTGCGTTGATGCAGTTTTGTATTCGGGATACCCAGTAGAATATTTACATTGCATTCTATACCTAAGTGTGATAAAAAGATATGAATGTGTGTTCCACAATTTACGTGAGTTTTTTCCAAATTTCATATCCCTGTCCCCCAGAGCTACAGAAAGCTTTTTAGTTTAACACTTCTAGTCATGTTACTTGTGCCGCTATAGAGATAACGTTTCCTTACAAATTGCTTCCGTAACGTCTGGGTTCTAAATATACGCAATCATTTTTGGTCGCCCACATTTTCATAGCATACAAAACCTTTTTCCTGAAGTAATTTTTAATCTTTGTGATTTTTCACACCATCGATTGCTCTATTTTGGGTAAGAAGAGGCGCGATATTAACTGGTGCAGAAATTTTATGTTTACAACGCGGGCGATCGCAGGTCGGATGCTGAGAAACGAGACCACCAGGGTGCATGTAATTCTGGCTTCCAAATCTGGAGGGGTGTTCATATTCTTAATTATCAGTTACTCTCCACTCCCTTGGACGCATTACCCTTCCACGAAAAACTTCCATTAAAATAAAATTTAATAGGAATTACAGCACTAGAAAGATAGGTTTATCTTATAATAAACCATTCATTTATACTCACATTTACTCACTCACATTTAACTGAACACTGCCCCTTGAGTTCAGTTATAGTTTGCACAGTATCTGGCGAGGGAGGGGGCGCGGGGAGGGCGTAGATGGGTGGCGCCGGCCGGGGCTAGGCGGGGCTGGCCGGAACGGTTTGGGCGGATGGGGTTGGAGGGAGCGGGGGCGACAGGAGGCCACCGGGTCAGGCGGGCGGGAAGGCAGAGGGGTGCCTGGAGAGACGGCGAGTGCGCACGCGAGACGCGGGGTGTCCGCCCTAAATGGCTTCGTGGAGCGGCGCGGCCACTCGTAACCTACATTGGCCTTCTCATCTCCGGCCATTTTCTTGCAAAACGCCAAGTGGTTGCGAGATGGCAAGAGCATAGGAACGACGCCTTATTAAAATTTCTCTAGAGTTCGTGATGTTGAGAACAGAAGTTAGTATTCGACGTAAACGTTATGATATGAGATTGCGAGTCGAACAATGTGCTCGTAGAAGTATTAAGATTACGACTGCACTACGTATATATTGCCGCGAAGGAAGCCTCTTACGGAGGAATGAATGTAAGTTATTTTTCATGTAATGCACCGCAATATTTCAAACTCTCATGAGATATTAAGATCTCAAATCAAAACTATTAAACATTTCCAAACTATAATAACGAATAAAACACTGAAAGCGGGCGAGTGAATAACATCACTCGACATTTGAATGCAAATACCTGACTTTAAAGTTTCTGTATATGTAAAAGTTTCTGTTTATGCTGTCTTGTTTCGAAAGTCATAAAAGAAAACTTAGAACAAAGCCTGTTACTGTCTATGTTTTCATCAGTCATGGCACTTCTCTGCGGAACTTCAAACCTCCTCTTTTGTACCTTTTTTAAACGCCACAGGCCTTTAACGCGCTAATTACCAAACGTTCGACAGCATTTCATCTCCCCGAAAGGTAATAACTCACAGGCTCACCTCGCCTATCCCGTTAAATTCCCGTCCACCGTCCGTCAGGTTAACACTCGCCTCACAGGACGTTCGAATCAGATGCGAACAAGAGAACTCGTATAGACAATCGTCAGTATGTCTGACAGACGGAGCGGCCATTAATCACAGATTACTTTACCTCCCCCCCCTCCTCCTCCAACGCATTATTCACGATCCCCTGGGGCTCCGCGGTGTAATTTCGTATACCGTTTCGCCGCCTCGTAACCTGAGGCGGAAAGCGATCTGGCGGGCGTGGCCCAGCGGGGAACCCCCGCACGCGCTGCGGCAGGTTTACCAACCTCGCCCTCGGTGTTATACTATAGTTTTTCGACAAACAGATAAAGTATGTGGATAAATGCTTTGAATAATTTTAATGAAATTTGATATATAAGTCTCCTGGTAGGCGCGAATCCAGCCTTCATTTTGGGAGGGACCATCAGAGAGTTTTGTAAATAATAAATGAATTTGTTATTTTATTGCATATTATTTTTTAGTGAATATGTGATACCTTACAATATTATTTTTTAAATAATTACATAATTCTAACGTAAATCAATATTTAAATCAATGTTGGCAAATAAAGGAAGCTACCGAACGAAAACTCTAGGCCTTTTTGGGGTGAGGGCACGGCCTCTGTGCCCTCCCCCACCTGGATACGCCACTGCCTTCTAGGCGGTGATTTACAAAGTGGTTCATGTTAGGTTAGTTGGACTAAGTTAAGGTGCTGGTGATGAAAGTGTAATATTCCGAAGTGGTACCTTTTTGGGTACCTTCTTTTTAAGTATTTTCTTAAAAAAAAGTATTCATGAAACAATAACGGAAAAGTTAAACTGAAGTTTTAGAAAAGAATATACTTTTTAGTAAAATAATACACAGAAAAATGGAATATTGTCGTTGAGGACGAATTGTTTGGTTTTGTGGATCTTATATATTCAGAACACTCAAGAATTTCACAGCAGAAAAAAATTAAGTTATTTTCCTTATTCACACGGTCCAAAAATTCTGATCTCTTCGCTTCAGAATAAGTGGCAAATGCATCTTTCTCGATTATCACGTAGATTTCAGAGTGTGGTTGGCAGCGTCGGCGTCTACTGTCGCAGTGGTGTCACGTCGCCCCTGGCTTCATACCCCGCCGTCGCCCCTGGTCCCGCACCACACTTACTCCAGCAGCAGCACCCCCCCCCACTACCTCACCCCACATCACACAGTTTAAACCCCTCCCACCGCTCCTACCCGCCTACTCAATTACCATCCTCTCCGCCTCGCTCCAGCCCATTCTCTATAACTGTCCGCACCGCCCCTTCTTGCACTCACCCCACACCACACAAACTCCAGCACCCCTTCTCCACCACGCCTCACCCTATGTCGCTCAAACCTCTACAGCCCACCTCCCGCCTAATCAATCCCCATTGCTCCTCTTCGCCCCATCCCATCCCTCCCATACCCACCACGCCTTTCTCGCCCCCCCCACCATCCCCCAAAACCCCGTCCATGCCCCCTTAATCTCCGCCCCGCACCGCCCACCTCATCCACCCTGCCACGCTCCAATCCCATCCACCTGCCACGCTCCATCCATCCTCCCATACCCACCCGTCCCAACCCGCCTTTTCCTCGTCCCCCATCCCCCCAACCCCGTGCATGCCCTCTAATCTCCGCCCCGCTTCCACCCCGCTCCACCGGCCCGCGCTCCATTCCATCCTCCCCACACCCACCCGTCCCAACCCGCTTTTCCGCCCCCCCCCATCCCCCAACCCTCGTCCATGCCATCTTACTCGACGCCCCGCCCCCGCTAGCCCATCCACCCTGCCACGCTCCATCCCATCCTCCCCATTCCCACCCGTCCCAAACCGCCTTTTCTCGCCCCCCAACCCCCGTCCATGCCCTCTTAATCTCCGCCCCGCTCCACCCGGCCCGCGCTCCCCGCCGCCGGGCGAGTGACAGCTACACGGCGCTTCAATTACAAGCCGATTTGCGAGCGGCGCGCAGGCGGCCGTCCGCCGCGCCAGCGGACACCGGGCTTTGGCCCAGGCCCCTGACGGCGCGGCTGCCTGCGGCGGAGCCGCGAATTTGCCCTCGATCCCCTTCTCGCGCTTGTCACTGCGGAGACATTTGCATTCAAAATAGCAGCGAAGTATTCCACGACACCTGGACGGAGCTGGACTTTGATTTGTGTGAAGGTGGGACAAGTATTTTGTTGGAGAAAGAGATTTTTTCCTGGGAGCAAGATGTTTTAACATTTTTTTCGTTACTACTTCGCGTAGTACATAAGACGTATATCTAGGTTTAGTCTTTTTTAGGTTTATTTGAATTATATTTCTTAACCAATATTAAGCGGATGTCAAATGCTCATACCAGGCGTATCTTAATTACACCCATATCAGCTCATTTCCCCGGCAAGTATCCCATTCAGGAAATAATGCATAATGTGAGTTTTGATAGTCAATATGTGAATTTTCCATTGCAATCGCTCCTATGAAATTTCGTAAAACGTATCGCATTTTACTGTCCCCACTTGCACTATTTTTTTAAGAAGCAGCTAAAGCGTTGCGGTAAGTGGAACACGTCCGGATATTTAATTAAGTGGAAATAATTTCGTAGTTCGCGAAGGAAGGGAATCAAGATCAGATGTATATGCATTTGGATGTAAAATGTTTTGGGGAATTTGTGTTGTTGATCTGTAGCATATTTTATGTTAATCCCGGAGTTTCACGACCCGAACCTCGCCGTCGACTTGGAAATAAATGCAAACTGAGTCAAATTGTCTCCATCAAATAGGCACTTGTTTATCGAAGTTAATCCAACTACCTTAACGTGGGTAACTTTGTGAATCATTTTCGAGCACACATGGTATTCCACACATGTGCCATGCAGCCATTTACTTTATCTGTTGGTCAAAATAGTTATTTACGGTTCGAATAGTAAACGTGATGTTTTATTTTGCGAGTAGGCATGCGCATACAATGTTCCTTTAAGGTCAGTACTATCAGACAAAAGTATTTTGTTTCCTTGGTTGCATTCACAGTTTTTTATGGACTCTAGAGCATTCTTTTACTTATAGCGATTTTACCTTTTGTATGCCCTAAAAGTGACCGCTTTTATTACGGTCTGTCTTATAAAATACTCCTTGCCGCTGGCTACAAATACAGTGAAGAGCATGAGAAGCCGCGAAGCCGCCTGGCGTGCATTTTCGCTTGGCGATCAGCGCCTCGCTGCTGCTGAGCCACGCGATGCGCTAATGTTCCTTCATCTCGCGATGGGGCGGGGAGAGCAGCGTCATCGAGGCGATCGTCCGCCCCTGATGACCGCCTTGGAGAAGCCCAGAACTTGTGCCACCAGCGTTGTATCCTCTTCGTCTCGCGCTAACCGAAAGTAAAGACTCTGACACAGAAGAGGGGAAGAAATGTGGCGGAGACATGTTCAGATGAACGACGCCAAGGATTCGTTTTCAACCCTAGGCCAAATACAATTTTTATCTATCTGTGGAAACCCGTCAAAATTTGACTATACACACTCACTGTACTTTGCTTTAAAAACACTCACTGATCTTCGCACTTAAGACCTTCCCATCTTCGCTGCGCTATCTACAGCCTCCTCCTAACGCGCTTGATCGCGACAGGCGACAAAACGAAGACTGTTTTCGGAAGTTCGATCGCACAAAAAACGAAGTAATGAACAAATGTTGAAAGATAAGCGTTCATTCTATTAATTTTATGATATTAATATACTCTAGTATTGATACATAAGATTAATAAGAACAACATTAAAAGATTACACGTCAATGGTTCACTACGAATTATTTAAATAAAAAGCCACAAAATTTGGTTGAATATAAAGTTTGGGAGACATTCTAATCCCTAATTGATTTAAATATATGGATTACTTTTTTTTTAATCTCCCTTCCGAAAACTCAAATCCTGGCAAATCGTCGCCGTCCTAAAACAATATACATTTTTTTCGTTACATGTTGTTTACATATTTAGTAATATATTACATATTTTGATATTTTCACATTTTTTTATTTTCTCAATTTCCTTCAATTTTATTTTTTTAAAAATATTTTTATGAAAGTATGTATATGTTTTAAACAATCAGAATTTTTCCTACATAAATTACTGCGTGCAGGTCGCTTGCGCTGTTCTAAGACACGATCAGAAGTTCTTACAGTGCGGCGCGTCAGCGACTGAGATCATATTCAGCCGCGTTTTGTGACCTTTCAACTAAATTTCCGAGAAACTTCAGCGATCGCCGACGAGTAACAATTGGATGAGAACGCTGCTCGCTTCAGTGATTGTTTGCAGGTCATAGATATTGCCAGCTTGTACGACGGCTTCTATTGTGTCTAGTCTGGCTACTAAACTACGGTCCTAGATAACAATAGAATAAGCTTTTTTATATCTATATTATTTAAACAGTTTCTATTATTTTTAAAATTAGTTAAGGATTTTTTTTTATAAATGGAATTTCGAATTAGATAAATTTGTTTTATAATTAGTGACTTTTAATATTACATATTATATCCGATTTTATATATTTATTTTATGTTCTTACTGTTCTTATTACATATTTATGTACATATTTTCACGATTAATACCACATATTTTTCCGGTCTCTAGTCATTACGCACAATTCCGACCTCATCGTCTAGCCCCCACCTATCCATGCGTGTGATCACAGCACCTAATAGACCCTAACGCATGTCGCGCACTCATAGCCTCAAGGCATCGCCGAAGTCTCATCCGGTGCATTCGCACTATTCGAGCATTCCGTGTGGCCTTCAGTCCCACAAGTGCATAAATAGCTTTCAAGCTCCCAAGGGCAGTGGCAGGAGTGCTACCGGTGAGATCGACTCTCTCTGATGAAAACCGACTACAAAGCTAGAGTTAACAGTACTTGAATACTCTCTTAACATGTTGACCCCCATGAAATAAAAAAAAGGAAGAGACGTATTGGTAGAGAGAGAAAAAAGTGCAGCTTGGTACCAGAAAGCATTGCGGTACCGTCGAAGTCACACGATGCATGCGTTCGCGCTACGTATCAGCCCCTCGCAGCACACAATCAGCACATCGCAAGTGCGCGCCTGGTGTCTCTGCAGCTTGCATGTGCCTTTTGAGTCGAGATGACGCACGAGATGCTGGAAGAAAGACGAAACGCCAGCGCCAGACCGTCCGTAGAACAGCACGTGCGCGAATGATCAGATGACGGGCTCGGGGCCGCGTAGCGCTAACCCATATTCTCGGTAGCGCGTCCGAGAAGCACGAGTGTCCGTGGGTTCCCTGCTCCGCACTCCCCCCCCCCCGTAAAGTGGATGTTTGTTTTTTTATAATTATGGAAACCATCCAATATTTTCAATGCTTATGTTATAAATAACTATACAAAATTATATTTTATACAATAAATAAAAATATTTTTTGACATTAGCACAAATCAAAAGCTTCTTATAAGAAAACATCAGGTCGACTGGACGCTAAACCTACAGCTTTGTCCCCCATCACACATAAAAATTGTAGTCTCATCATTTCTCTGATCTTTGAGCGTTTTCTCTCGATAAAGGAAACATTACATCATGGGAATCTTGCAAAACACATAGCTAGAGTATTGTTACAATTTGCAGTATTTTTGTATGAGAGAGATAAGCACTTATAGGTTTATCGTTTTCAGGGGATGACTCTCATCATAGTTCAATAGCAAAGCACACTCCGCGTTTTTAGCAATATCAGCAAGTTGTTTTTCTGTGAATGTTTCACAGCTGAATACGTATCGGCGTAGACTGGCAAGCTTCTCAGAATCTAGAATATGCCTCCTGTTTGGATTCTGCGCTCTGTACGTTTTGAAAATTTATATTTTTGAGCATCGAATTTTCACCATTGCATAATACAGGGGAAAGCAAAGTTCTTTGGTAAATCCAGAAAAGTCTTCTATACTTGCATCTTTTAATATACAGACTTTACTTTTGTACGGCATTCGGATAATGTTTGCGTTATTTACCTTAAATTAGTAATGCAAAAGATACTTTTAGCAAACAGTAAGGCTTTCTTCAATTTTAATCAGCATTATATTTTTTCTTTGGAAAAGGGCTTTCTCGTAAGTATAAGTCGAGTTCACTCACAATGTTATTTCACTTTTAATGCGGATTTATTCTTCTTCTGAGAATCTGAACGTTTTGGGGCTGGATTTATTCGTATGTTTCTTCCAGAAATCAAACTAAACGCAAATTTTTAATATTAATTAGAATAATATTCATTGAAAGAATTTTTTCTTCAATGGAGTATTAACATATCGTCTGCGAATTAATAGAATCCATTACCCCTTTTCAGCAGGCGCCAAAGAGAGAAACGTTCTTATTTTAAGAAACCTTGGTCCACAAATCAGACATTCAAATAAGTTAAAATAATAACGTCAAGGGGACAACTGACAAGTATTACACAACAAGCCGCTCACAAATTAATTATATTTTCACCACTTTTAATTTCAAGATGCAACATTGATATTTAATAGAATTTACTAGTGGGCTACAAGTTGCATCCCTACAATTGAGGTGAAGAATCGTCTGCCGGAACTTTACAAAAATGACGACAGACATTCAGAAACAGACACGACCATCAATTCAACTCCCAAACCGAAAGCAACTCTCTAACACAGAACCGAAACGCTCACCCGGAAACGTCCCTAATCGAGCCATCAATACCCTCAGAAAGGACCCGCAGAATCCTGTTTATCGCCCGAGTGTTATCCCTCTTCCCGACGCGCGGGTCCCGCTAAAGCAGCGCATTCCAACGCAAAGCGCGAGGAAGAGGCGGTGCTCGGGGCGAGAATCGAAGGCGCAGGCGGCGGCAGCGCCACAAAAAGCGCCTCGCCCGCGGCGGCCTCGATAACCGGCCCCGGCGGCCCTCGCGGGCGAGAGGTCAAAGCTTTGCCCTGGGTCAAAGCGCCGCGCTCGGCCCAAGCCACCTGTCAGCGCGCCGGCCGAGAGCCACTCCACGCGGCCGATGGCCGAGGAGAATGTCTATAATGAAACAAGTATGAATGATGTGTGAATGTAGTGAAAAAGAAGAAGAAAAAAGTCTCGCCCGTAAATTAACACACTCTGTAGAATTAGTATAGTATTAACAAAACCGATCTTAGTGTAAATTAGTAATGCCAAAGTGCAAGTAAGTTAACTTTAGGACTAGTACGTAAAACTTAGCTGTAAGAAAAAGCCCCTCATCTAGTTGCTTCAGCCGAAAGGCAGTAGTTTATTGTTAATAATTTAAAGGAAATAAATTCCCCTTCTCCACAGGGTTACAGTGCAGAGGACGAGACTGATTTTTTTCTTTGAAAAAAAAAAAAAAAAGAATGTGTCGAGGCAGCTGCAGGCGAAGGGAGTGACTATTTCGGGTTTCAGGGCACGTCAACTGCTCGAGGCGTTAGAGTGTAAGTTTACTGCATGTTGTATTCCGGGATGTGGTGGCCCTACGCTGGAACCTGAGAGACAGTGCCGAGGTACACTGAGGCTTGTGAGATTTTTCTAATCTCCCCACCGGAGCTCCGCCCTAAATAGGACAAGTCATAAGATTCTGAGTACAGTTGGGGAGGCGGTGAAGGGTGTTGCGACGGCAACTACGAAAGAAGCTTGGGTGCTGAGTACCATCTTGGTGACAAAATCGACGGGGTAGTGTTCACGCAGGTGGTAATCGTGCGACAGATGACAGTTTTGTTGGTCTTAAAAGATAGGGTATGGCCACTCACATCTATTCAAAAAAGAATCCCTACAACAATCCAACAATATTTAATAGATTGCCCAGACTACGAAAGTATTAAGACTCACGAAATGTACATTCACTTACAAATTTTCTCCCCGAATTACTCACTGAAACATCTCAAGTATATAATGTTTTCAAATTTCTAAAACATCTAAATGTATTTAATACGCTGTAAAGAATTGTACGTATGATCGCTAATAACCTTGATGTCATGCGCTCAAAAAAATAATGCGTATTAAAAAATAGAAGATATGATATTGTATTGGAGGGGTGGGAATATCCGCTGGTCATAGTGGTGGAGGTAGTGGTGGTGGTGAAACCTAATCTGGGCGAGTGAAGTGGAGGAAGTGGTTGTAGCGGTGGTGGAAGTGATAGTAGGAAGTAGTAGCGCTGCCAGTAAAAGTTATCATAACATAAAAAAGATATAAAACATAAATAAAAAAGGACATTTTAAATATATTAAACAAATATAGTATATGAACGGACGATCTGGTGTCGGTTATCGTGATGGTAATGTTGACATTAGGAAAGGAAATGGTTGTCATTGGGGTTATGGTGTCAGTGTTGGTAGTAGTGTAAGCGATGGGGAGCGAACAGTGAAGTCGAGGTCGGATGCAGCATCAGCTGAGAATTCAATTGTTTTACGTGTTATAAGTAATATTGTAACGACTGCGTTGGTGGGTGGAAGGTTTGAAGGGTGCAGATGAGCTGATAAAAATTATGGCACGATGCTTTGAGAATGCAGATTTCGTGACATTTAGTAATAGGTAAAATATAACAGACGATAGTGGATTTGTAAATAAACTAAAACGACAACTGTTGGCTCGAAAACCAATCAATGAAATATTATTTACAAAAGAAAGAATTGAGAGGTTTCTACTTGTTTAGCCTCTGTTTACAAAACATCCTTTCTCTATAAGACATAAAATTCAAAATATGTTCAAAAATAATGTTTATAAGAATTAGATAATTTGTGTAATCTTTGTTTCTCAGGGTAAAATTAAATGTGCAATTTAAGCAAATAAATGATAAATTACGTTACAGAATATGAAGACTGTATTTAAGAAACATGAAATTAACTAAATTCGTAGTTGCTTCCAATTTTCATTCTTACTTTTATTGTCACCCATGTATGGTTTCATCTCGTTGCCCTTATCTATATTTCATTTACCTTCATTTATTTTTTAGTAATTTTCAAGTTTTATGCATTTCATATAAACGAAGAATAATACAGTACAGTACAACGAACTCACCTAGAACAATGGGAGAAGTTTTTATCACTTGTCAATTGGATCAGGAAAACGGCGCAATTTCACATTAACGTTAACTTATCGAAAGTCACATGTCTAAAACATGAGCAAGTAGATTAAGCAAGTTTCTTCTTTTACAAATTGCGTTGGCATTTCTCCATTTACTGGAAGCCGTCTCACTTCCTACTGTGGATATAATTTCAGACTTTTTCATCTTGTGCGTAGGTTTTGCTTCTGTATAACGGGCGAAATATTAAGTTGCTCAACCTATACCTGCACACAACAAAACCACGAAAACACGTGCATTCTGCACCGCAAGCTGGGGACGGATAAATTCTATCTGTTCTCATTTCCTCATAGTGGTTGCAGTCTTTACAACTGTCTAACAACTGAAAAACAACTTACAAAACATCAAAGTACGATTTGCAATAGTACAAACATAGTTTTGACGTCTAATACCGAAGCTTGTTCCCATTTCTGCATCAAAGTATACTCGTGGAAGTGTAGTCTAGTATATTACACTTCGTATTTAACAGGTGTCATTCTTTCTTACTTCCATGGTATGAGTGTGATTGCGATCGCTCAGAATGTCACGAAAATGCGCTTGAAACATAAGTTGCGCATCCCGACAACAATGATATAAGTCTACTTGCTTGTCCGGGAGACGTCGCGCTCTAGGAACAGATGCCAACATTCCGGCCGTCTTGTTGCGACCTTCGCCGCTCCTTCCTTCCTCGCATTTCGCCCTGAGGAAGGTCGCAGCATGACTACCGAAATGTTGGCATCTGTGCCTAGCATGCGGCGTCTCTCGTACAGCCAAGTAGATACTGACTCTGATACGCTTTCAATGGAATGAGTCATTACCATGGAAAACTCTTCTGTTGTCTACTAGCGCATTTCGATTAATTGGTTGGTTGTTAGTGATTCCAGGTGCCCGGAATCTCGTAAGTGTAGTACATATTTTCCTCGTGGGGTGGCGGTGATTTTCCCTCGCTGAATGGCGAGATTCGGCGACGACTTAACGTCGACTAGAGAGGGTTTCCCCGACCAGGTATCTCTCACCAACTGGGCACCACTGCAGCCGGGAAAAGCTCTAAGCTCACGACCGGTCTCGCGGCATGTGTGGTAGTGCAGTGCATGTAAGTGTAAGTGGGTGTAAGGGGTGGGGATAAGACAAGGTATGGGAAGGAATGATCGCGCGCCTGTTTTTAAGGGTACTGCTCCGGGCGCAGTTCGACAGTGGCATGTTTTGTCTACTCTAATAACTATTACTGCAATAGGAGGCCATCATGTAGAGAGTTTTGTTATGGGTTACACATTGTAAAGTGTACATCAGTATCACGAGGCGAATTAAATCCATGAATGTTATCAAAATTATAGATGCAAAGTTTAGAGCTGCTGAATATGGAAACGTAAGCGAAGTCAATTACATGGAGATCGTTAATGCGTTATGCGTCAGAATAATTCAGAAATACAATGGGAATGGCACAGCTTCATTGTATTCGTACGCTGAGTATGTATAGTGATTTTGGAGGACAGAAAAAGCTCGTACCTGAAGTACGGTCTTCTCCAGAACCATCCGAACCGTCAAGTGCAAGTGAGTGCGATCCATGCCGTCCTAAAGCGTCAAAGCACAAAATATTGATAACATACTGGAAGCGTTTATGCAGAGTATTACAATTGTAAGTGTGTGATTTAGGACACTCATGAGACCAACTAGTCCGATGAAGTGGTAGTTAACGTCGGACAGCACCTTCACAGTGAGTCTCATTTTTTATCATTATTAATTCCAACAGTGATTGGCTATAGACAATGCAATTACAACAACATAATGGGGAGGGGCGCCTCTTGGCGTAATGGCTATGGCATATGCCTCTCCTCGCTTGGCTGCGGGCATAATTCCCAGCAATTTCTTGTGGAATTTATGGTGGATAAAGCGAGATCTCTCCAGATGTTATTGGGATTCTCCAATTTACACTGTCTCTCAATCCACTAATTCTTCTTTGTCGTTCACCTCAACGTCTTTATCATCTACTTCATCATGATATAGAGGAATGAGAGTATTTAGAAAGAGTATCTCCATAATTCACCTTCGTGGCTCATTGAACATAGTTGTTGAAGGACTTCTATACCAGAAACCACAATTCATAAATTAATTGATTAACGATAAATAATAAATATGAATGCTTTGGTATCTATAAAGATGTGTCATTTCAAGTGCGAAAAAAGTCACCATATTTTCCTCAAATAGATGAACAAATATTTCTAACATTATTTTACCCGAAGTGCATAATTCGAAGTACGAAGTGAAATTAATCCTCAATTGTTTAATAACTAAATTAGTTCTGTCCACCGTCATCGAGAGATAAAAAAAAAAACAGCGAAAACCCCAGTTTTTGCTCATTCGGAGAAATTCAATTCGCAGTTAAGAGCGTCGCGGGAGTTTTAATTGCAGCCGATCCCCGTTCGTCGCAATGAGCGCCTGACACTCGTCGCTGGTCGAGGTGCCGAAAAACCCTCGCCCGGGCCATTGATCAAGCGCAGCCAGCGCCGCGGTAGCTTCGTTTTTACGCTGCCCCAGGGCGCAGACGTCGGCGCTAATGCACGGGACTCGGTGAGCCGGATGGCGCGCCTATTTTCCTCCGCCCCTCCCCTTACCCGCTCCCCCCTCCCCAGGCTCCAAGAGAACCATTCGGGAAAAAAGTGCCAACGGGAACGGACCCTCCGCGGTGTTCCTGCGATCGCCGTCGGATTAAGGCGGTTCCTCACATTTGGTGCTCGGCGAGTAGGCGACTTCCGCATAGTGTGGATTGCTATGTGCCGAGCGACTAACATTCGGTGCCTGTCCTACCCACTGGCGCTCGGTCTTTTGGATACAACAAAGGAAACGAAGATTCCCCGAGCACATCAGCTGCTCGGGATTAGGAGAGCTATCGCTCGCAACTTGGCGAAAGCCGAATGTGTGGTGCCGCCTTTTAGGCGGCTTCTTATGCTCGCGCCGAACGTTCAGTAATACGCTGTAACTACCGCGTGTCGGTCTTTTGCACACATCAAAGGAAGTGAACATTCCCCGAGCACATCAGTTGCTCGGGTTTGGGCGAGCTGTCACTCGTAACTTGGCGAATGCCGAATGACTTTAATGCGGCTCCACAATACGGCATTCGGCGAATCCCGAGCAACCGCTCGCCCAATCCCGAGTAGTGTGGACGAGTTGCTTGCGACTCGCCCAGCCGCCGAACATTCGGTATTCGCCCTACCCACTGCCTGTCGGTCTTTAGGACACATCAAAGGGAGCGAACATTCGCAGAACACATCAGCTGTTCGGGAGTGGCGGAGCAGTAACTCGCTGCTGGGCGATTGCCGAATGTGTGGAGCCGCCTTTGGGTATATTAGGTGTTTGCTGGCTTTCGGATGAGAAGTGGTAATGATTTTATCACTTGAAAACGTCGGTTACTGTGGACAGAAGCAATAGATACATGACTGTCCGAGCAACCCCGCATCCTATGCACACCGAGACCTTCCTTAGGCCGAAATTCGTGGTGGACTGCGCACGGGCTTACGTAGTTTCATTATAGATGACTAATTTCATTATTAAAAATTTTATTCTAATATTTTTATTTTAATTAAAACATTAAGTTGCGTTCACAGTGTCAGAAACATAGATACGTTTGTTAATTCAAGATTTCAATATTTAAAAAAAATGTTTTTCATATCCAATGATTGTTAAATACAATGGTGATTAATAACAATGAATTATTACACATTATCGTAAATAGAGTGAGGTCGATGCGACTTCGCATTTCGAAAATGACTGATTCCGGCCAGTCCGACAATCCGACACGCCAGAGCATTAAAGTAATATGTTAAAGATTTTAAAATTGACGTGTTACGTGTGGTAAGCTGTGATAATAAAGAACAGGGTGCAAACTACTGTAAACAATTGTATTTGCATCTTTATTTTTCTATTTTAGTTTGGAACTTTGGACTCCATCCTACATTAGGATTAGTTTCACTAAGTAAGTCAATGTACTAATGAACAGAATGATTTATCCTTGCAGATCTATTTCTTATTCAAAATCCAATATACAACATTCTTTAATCTAATTTACTCTAAACCAATAAATGTGAAATTAAAGTTTAATTAATTCGTTTAATAAATGTGGTTCTTTCTGATCCACTTTCGAAGTCATTTCAACATCTTTTTCTTTTTTGTGCACTGGTTCCTCATTAATGTTACATTCTACAAAGATGATCTATAATGCAAATGCAAATGCAATATATTAAACGTTTGTGCATGTTTATAACTATGATTATTTTATTTCCTCTTCCACGCGTAATTACTGTGCCACTCACGCTCAATTTAAAATACTGACTGTAATTTCAAAAGCATTTTCAGAAGTTGGCTCCAAGTTCTTGTTTGGTTAATTCGTTTTTCTGCGTCAGTCATCCCACATTCGTAATGTTTCTGGCAATGGTACTACTTGTTAATGGGTTTCGGATTCTAAATTTTCCGGTAGAGGTAATTGAGTTTTAATTATAAACACATTTCTATTTTGCTCTCTTTGTGATGAATGAGTATACTTCATGGCTTACAATATACCTACACCATAAAATTAAATAGGGTGGCTCTCAAAATTGAACGTATACGTTTACTGTGTACCTTAAATAAAATCATACTTCTTCTCGTATGAATATTTCTTAAATTTAAAATATATAATTTTGATATTTGAGGTATTCTGGAAGAACTAGTGCAATTTGTGCGCAGAAAATTGCATTATTAGGTGTAAAATTAAGTATTTTGTGTGAGACCAACAAATAAGCTTTGCACAGAAAGGAACGTATACCATCACAGCAAGCTTTGAAACATACACGCGGAAATGTTTTCTTGAGTGTAAAGTTGTGACAAACAGATTAGCTGATGGTCAGATTTACGTAGAGCAACATTGAATTTAAAATGGCCCCGAGAAGGGAAACTACGATTGAAGAATGAAGACGTGAAGTGAATTTATCCATGAGGGGAAGATCACTACGAGGTATTGCGATGGCAATGCGAATACCTCATTCAACTATCCTAGGTATAGTAGATCAATTCAAGTACGGTGGCACATTAAATAATAAAATTGGCTGAGGCCAAAACCCGATACTCAACGATCGAGATAAAATAAATATTGCCAATAATACGAGCAGGAATCCTCACCAAAGAGTCGTTAAAATTAATCCGTGGGTGGTTGCGACAATAGGGAGAACTGTTTCCTCAGAAACTGTCCGAAAGGCACTACGTGACTCAGATTACATCGGGATACTAGCGAAGAAGACGCCTTGGATTAGTAAGGCAAACCTTCACAATATACTACATCGAGGAAGTTAAGCACATCATTTGAAGATAAAACGATGTGTCCAACTGTACAGCACAACAGGGGCTCTGAAATGTTTTGGGCCTGTATCTCTGCGTCAGGTGTCAGGGAACTCCATTTTATTGATTTCACAGTTGACAAATATGGATATTTGTTAATTTTAGAGAGTAATGTCAAACAAAGCGCAGCTAATCTTGCACTGGGGCCGACATATTACTTTTAGTAGGACAACGCGTTCATTCATATTGTGAAGTTATGGTTGTTATATAATGTACCAAAGCGCCTTGAAACGCTTCCACAATTACCCGATCTCAATCGTATTATCCTGAGAACTGTTGGTGGGAATTGGAAAAAACATATGGAGACGCATAACGTTTCGAATAAAAAAGAGCTCACAAAGAGGGCCCTCTGTGAAGAATGGAAGAAACTTGCGCCTGAATTTACAAGGAAGCTTGTAAGATCAATACCAGCAAGACTGGAGATTGTTATTTGTCCTAAAGGTTGTTCCAAAAAATTTTGACTAATTATTTTTCGTTTTCTCAAAGTTAAATTGCCAGTGCACGTTCATTTTTGTGGTGAATTGCTTATGCATTAGGATAAGTTTTATTTTTTTATGATTTATTAAGTTATTTACAGCTATTAAGTTAAGCTATTTTTGTAATGTATGAGTGAAGAAGGTTTGCACCTTCTAATAGGCACCTGTTAAGGTTTGCACCTGTTAATACCTATTTTTAACTTAATTCTACAATCAATATATATTTTCTGTACCATTTTGTATTTTTTTTACGTACGTTTTTCAATTTTGAGAGCCACTGTACATGGCACGATCGCACAAGACTAAGTGGAGAAAAACATATAATAATAGTTTATGCTATTAGTTTATAATGTTAAACGTTATTGCATGAGTACGTGATTTGACAACGAGGGACGTTTGGAGCGAGTTTTGAAATTTGCGAATGCAATATAGCAACATTACAAACGGGTTGCATGCGCTATTTCCTGTGAACCAGCATTATAAATTTATAAGAAAATCAAACTTAATTGTGCAAAACATTTTGATTCCCACGTCTCGGGTATAAATATTTCAGACTTCACAAGTGTCACGATAGTGTATGTCAAAACATCTGCGAGAAAATGGCGATCGGCTGCTCCTTTTACCGCTACCTCCTGAAGATTCTCTTGCTGCATTTGGCTGAATATCTGGTGACGCAATCATTCTTGCCATAAAATACTATTACGTCATCATTTGTGTCATAATTTGCCTTTTTATGAACGATTCCTTGCAACAGAAAAGGTTGTTTATAATGCTGGTATACAAAAAAAAAGTTTTTTCTCGTTTGTATACTGAATTGCATCGTACACATATTAAATAATCTTTTGAAATTTCGTGAAATAGTGTGTTTCGTGATCGCGTAATGCCGATGACTTTTTTTAGTTGTTTTAAGTTTTGAGCTTTTTCTTTTTGCATACAAAGCATCCATAATTAATTTAAGGAGACCACTTCAAAACGTCAGAAATCATTTCCTCCGAAGAGTTCGGCCGGCTGCGATCATATTCAATTAAAAAACTAGACATTTGCCCTGAGAGGGTTGCATGTTTCAAATCCAATTGTAATAATTCGAATACCACCGTGGTTCCTCACCCCTTTTAGCAACCTCTCTCTTAAGCAGGAAATCTAGGAATTCCAATTCCGCGCGAGTCCATCAGCACCCAACAACGGTTTCGACGACCCCTTGGGTAAAGCACCACTTAGTCCGAGGTCAACAGCTCGTAAACGGCGCGAACAAGCCCGCGCCGCCACGCATCGCTTGCCGGGCCGTCCGCGGAACGCGACCGCCCCGGCCAGTGGAGGCGGAGGGTGGTGGGCGGTGAGCGGAGTGCGGTGTGGGGTGGGCGGTGTCCGGTGGGCGGTATGCGGTGGGCGGTGGGCGGTGGACGGTGGGCGGTGTGCGTTGGCCGGTGGACGGTGGGCGGTGGGCGCGGTGGGCGGAGTGCGGTGGGCGGTGGGCAGTTTGGCAATGGGCTGTGGGTGGTGGGCTGTGGGCGGTGGGCGGTGGGCGGTGATAGCGTCCGCGAGTGCTAATGCCAAAGCGCACGCGACGGCACCAAAGGAGAACCTTTGCGCTTCTTCGACGCAAGGGGAGGGGGCGTGGTGCATATAAACCCTCTTGAAAATGTACAGGATTTTTAAAAAAAATGAATAAGCTTCAAAATGATGTGTTATTTGCTATTTAACCTCTTTTTAAATTATTTTTTTCTGCTTCAATTCATTTTTTTCAGTCTAATTCATTTTTTAAAATCCCCTTCTTCCCTTATATTCTGGAGCCGCCCTTGCTCCTTGACCACTGTTCGTCCAAGGTCCGTTAGCAGGCTGTCGAGCCAAATCACAGGAGAGGACCCTTGCTCCTTGCAGTTCAGCCAATATGAGTCACGTCATGGTTGGGTCTTCAGTGAATGGATAATCATAAAATCACTTAACCCATTACTGATCTAAATTAAACGATGACAATGATATGTCATGTCAAACATGAGCATAGTCGAGGTAGGAAGCGTACTTCATCCCTATCCCTTGTAGGAGCAAGTGAAGATCGCACCCTTTTCGCCCGTTATATGAAGAATGGTGGTTAGACATATAATTGTGGATGAGAGTACATGGAGATGGGTCAAGTGGTGGCGTCAGACGCCAAATGCGCTTTTACCATGCAGTGGAAAGACTACGTCTCACGCGAACTTTGCCCCCGCGCATTCGAATCTGTTCCAAGCCTCTGCCCCAACGAGGTACTGAAAATATTTAGGGGCGTAACTTGAATGTATGTTCCCTATCAAGTTATCCCATGTGTGCGCAGCCTAACCCATAGGAGAGGTGGGCAACTAGATTTCCATTAACTATTTCCCTTCCATTCCCTTTCCCATTAAATATTTTTATTTTATTATATCATATTTTACTAAGAAAGAAACAAAACACTACAAGGAGAATATTTTAAATTCAGTGATACATAATACGATTAACATTATTGTTTTTGTATTGGACCTTGTATCGGTTGCCTTAAGGTTTCTAAAACTTCTTCCCCAAATGTCATGTATAATTCCCCAAATTGTCAGCTTAAAAAGGGGAAATTAAGGAAAATCCCATTTACGGAAATGAAATGTTTTATTAAATTAAGCTACCTTCGAAAGCTCTTTTCGAAATTTCCAGGGTTGGGGGCCGGGGCACCCTGCCCCCCCCCCCTCGAACGCCCGCCTTTATTTCTTGCATGGTGTTAATCAATAACTGTTGCACTTGCTATTAATAGAAATGGTTACGTTCGTGTCCAGTCGTCATTTGAGGCATGCGCCTGGCATGTATCATGTGCGCCCAGCGAAAAATTCGTTCACCGCATTAAGCATTAGACCCATTTCGATAAGATTTTTGTCCAGTTTCCCTGATCCATTGGGCAAATGCAGATGGCCCCTTGTTCTGCTTCTGGACGTAAATGTAACTTTACTATGCACACGTTTTGTTGAACTCTCATTTTGCTTGTAATGGTAAGAGTAGGGGTAAAGGCGAGTTACTATTTTGATAACAATGCAGCAAAATCATACTTGCAATTCGTTAACCGATTTTTTTAAAATTATTTTTATTTATTTATTTATTCTCAACTTTTACTCGTCTTTCAACTATTTAATGTTAAAATGATGGGAAGGGATTCTGGAACTCACAAAAACGTGCGCAGATGATGTTCTCTTCCATACGTCACATAGTTGTTTTTTTTTACTAAATAAATCTAAATCTAGACTACCCTTCTGACCTCACCACGTGGGTGGTGCCAGCGACTTCATGTGTGAGCTAATCCGTCGGTTCGCAACGCTTTGACCACAGAGTACCACGTTAACAGTTGCTCCCGCAACGCCACGAGAGCGCGCTTTTGCGCAGACAACGATGCGCCGGGTAGTTCTGTGCGCAACCGTGAGATAGCGCTTGCGCCTGCGCAGTGGGAACCGGTGGTTGTGTGGCGCGCTCTATCGGTGAATGCTGCAAGTACGAGATGCTGAGCGCGCCTGGAGGGAAACTTAGTTTTCTCTCGTATATTATTGCACTGATTTACATAAGAATAAGATGGATGTTTGAACACGGTATGCACACGTGAGACAAATCGCAGCCACAACTAGCGGTAAAACGAAAGATGAATACGTTTGTCAGGGTATATCGTTTCTTTCTGAATTGAAATAGTATTCTTTACTGCAACTACAGTACGTGTGTTGGTTGTGAAAATAGTACGCGAAGGAAATTATATATATATATATATATATATATATATATATATATATATATATATATATAATTCCGTATGAAGTAAGCCCGCATTCCGTAAGAAGGATTGGCTCAAATGATTAAAATTGGATTCGCATATTGTGTATTTTCACTTTCATTAGTTAGGGAATGTAGCTTGGATCCTTTCTGTACAAATAAGACTGTCAGGATAGATAACGGTTTTGTACGATTTACAAGCGGCAAAATCCACAAAATATGAGTGATACTGTTGGAAAGAGAATTACTCCCCACGGGTGCATCAAACAGATTTAACACAAAAAAATAATAAAATAAAATAGAATGTCACAGGTTGGGACATAAAAATACGATACGGTGACATACAACCACCAACGGACGTTTCTCTTGAACAGCACACAACACAAACTGCCATCATGTGTAACTCGGAAACGATGATCCTAGGTCCTTGAAACCCGGCTTTCGCGCCAAAACTGATCACGGCCGTATCAAACGAAGACATTTCTGGAAGGTCTCTTGATTTTTTAGGATACCCGCATTCCGTAACAATGATTGGCACAAACGATCAAAATGGGATTCCAGTGTTTTGTTATTCTCATAATAATGATTTACAAAGTGAAGAATGGCTATTTAATCACCAGCTAATATAAAGTAATTCAATAAAATAAAAAGTACGCAGAATTCCTACGGAAGTCCCCGTTACGTGTAATATGTAATCATTTTTTCACGACATTGAGTTGAGGATAAGACAAATCATCAGGTTAAACAGTTGACAGTAGCACGCAATGAAATCGATAATCCGTTTTGTGTTTTCTAAAAGCTGCCATCAACCAAAACTTACATACTATTTACAACAATCATCAATGTGTCTTATTTTATTGATTACATATTCAATTAATTACATTTCCAGCATTTGGAAAATTATAAACACAGATACCCATCGTTATTACGTGTTATGAAAGAGGTCACAACATTAAATAAGACTTGTCATCAAACGTCTTTGCTTTTAGTTACATCCGAAGAGTAATTTTCAAAAACACTTCACCATCCTAAAACGCCTACTGAAGCTAGAAAGCGAGCGTGTCAAGTTTCCACCAGACGCTGTCAAATTGCTCTCCCTCCGCACCTCTTCCCGCGTAGTCCACAGGCCCCGCGGCGGACAACAACCAGGGTGTTCCTCCCCCCCCCCCTGTCCCACCCCCTGTGCGAGCCAACACAAGCCCCGAGACGGCCCGTCGGATCTGCGGCCGGGCACAAAAGAGCGTGTTCGACGCGTGTAGCGACAGAGCCCGCCCGCCCCGTGCACTTCCTTTCAGGCTGGCAACCGCTGCCCGCCCGCTGTCGCCCGCCGCCGCTGGCCGTCACAGCGCTCGGGCCCAGGGCGAAGGGCACATCTGTTGTCGAGCGGTAAAAAAACAACGTTTTAGACAGCCACTAGTAAAAGCGGTTCATTCAGGCCATGCATTCCGTATCTAAAAGTTCAATTTTATCGTTTAAATACCGTAATAAATAGATTAGAGAATTTCTTAATATGGCTTCATTTTTTACAATAATATTTTTTTTGATATAATATGTCTATTTAAATTTAATAAAGTTCAATAAATAAGTGGATGATGCTTATTACAAGGATTACGTATCTCGAGAGATTTGTCCTCCCCCTTCGGAAAGAAAGTCTGACAGGACCAATCATACTGACGATAGAAATCACCCCATTCCCCCTACCCGTTTTGGAATAATGTATTAATGAATTATTATTATATTAACAACAAAGATCGATTTCACACGGTAGCAAAAAGGAACAAAATTATGAGTAGCTCAAGCATTTTATATTTCTGGGGAGGTTTTTAAAATTATTCCAAGAAATATTTACACGTAATTTTGAAATTTTAACAGCAAAAAACTACGTGTTGAAAAGAATGAAGTGTTTCAAATTACAAGGGAGGAATGACAATGTCTCTAGTGACCAAAACAATTGAAATTATTAACATTGATCTCAACAGTTAATTTTCAGTTCATTGTCAGCGATGGAATAATGTAATAAAGCACAAACATTAAAATCTGTCATTGAAAGTATCAGATACGTATTAATCATCAGAGGTCTTATAACTCCCTTCACCATTAAACCGTTTTAGAGATTGAATTTGTAATGCTTTAATAAATATTTGAGTTGCGTATTATTACAGTATTATGAATCAATAAGCGATTGAATGTTAATGAAGACAATCTTCAATTTTGGTCCTCATTTTTCATGCCATAGAGTATATTTCTTCCCTGATTAACACAACCGTTTACAACGAAGATTCCCGCCTTCATATATCACTCCACCGTCTTCATTCCGTCATGCTAACCAGCTCCGTCCCTGCCCACGTGGCGTCTGTCGCATTCGCCCCTCGCCC
>BOPP01000080.1:2176840-2207542 GCA_017312745.1 Gryllus bimaculatus
CGCGAATTGTCCCTCGAAGAGGACGCCGCGCGCGTTGTCATGGAGACCCGCGAACAATTGAAGACCTCGCGGTAATAACATACTACACCACTACACCAAGTCCGTCATATCATTTTCCACGACGCGTACTTTCAAAATTCCCTAAAAACATATTTCATCCACCATAAATTCTATATTTACAATGTATGATCATTCTACCCTACATTTTATTTACAAAATTCAATTTTTTAGTAACATAACCTTTCAAAATTTAAATGTTAATAATTCCTACTTCAGGTTTCTTTGAGAATCAAATAACCTCTTATTTATTTGTAATGTTCAAACCTCTGAAAAACGACCTTGTCGAACAGGTAGAAATGAATTTTAAAAAAGGAATTGTCCCTCGAAGAGAATGCCGCGTGC
Source organism: Gryllus bimaculatus (assembly GCA_017312745.1). NCBI lineage: Eukaryota > Metazoa > Arthropoda > Insecta > Orthoptera > Gryllidae > Gryllus > Gryllus bimaculatus. The sequence goes on from BOPP01000080.1 coordinate 2,177,243, forward strand.
ATTGACATGGAACCCGCGAATAATTGAAGATCTTTGGGCAATAACATGCTTTGCTACTATACTAAGTTTTAATAAAAAGGAAAGAAAAAGTTTAAACATTAGGAATAAAAACATTAATAGGAGTTACGTTTATACCTTGTGGTGAATCTTTAAAATAAAATCCTATAGAGACATCTATGGGTCACAGAAATACGCAATTTCATCAGAAAGGTGGCATATCATTTTATTGCTCCGAGGTCTTCGATTATAAAACAGTTGATCAATCTTTGCCGACGCACTCTTAGATACGGCTAAGGGTAGTGAGAGTTATTATTTTTTTTCTCAATAGAGGTAGTTTGTTTTTCAATATGTTGATGGATTAATTTCAGCAATTTGAGTTGGATGTAATACAACATTTCGAAAAAAGTGCGTTTCATTACTTTTATATTCAATAAGTAATCAGACACCCCACAAGGAATTGAGAAGCTTATTTTCACATAGACTTGTATCCAAGAAGTAAAATTTCCCATTATAAGCAAATAAAACTATTAACAGATAAATTATTGTCATATGTGGGTATAAGGATAGCAAAAAAATAGTGTGTATGTGTTTTCTTTGTCAATACCAGCACTTTTCTCCCAAAATAGTGGTGTAGTGTTTTCGGAACTTTAATCGGATTTATTGCATTTTTTCGAAAAATACGGTGATTTAATCACATTATTTAAAACATTCATTCAGACACTCAAACAATTGAAGAGTTTATTTTAATTTGAAGTAACTTCACTCTAAGAAAATAAGTTTTACAATGAAATACATTCTTATTTAACAACACTATTATAAATAAATACCAGAAAATGCCTTCAATTCATTCAAAGGTCATATTTTTTATTCATTTAGATTTTTAAAGGAAGAGAATAATTATACTCACACGGCTTTTGTATACTTCCAAAACCAGGTTTGATGTCATTTAATCTGTGAAGGAAAAAAAAGGATTTCTGTTTTGAATTTGGTTCTGAATCATCATTAAAACACAACTTTAATTTAATTAGTACTGATCTATTAAAAATAATTCATTTCACCAAATTGGCAAGCGTACATTAATCTATATAAAGATGAATTTCCAATTGTAATACATGAAAATATACTATCTGCACATTCATAAATGGACTATATCGTATGGAATGGTAAGCAACAATATATCTTTCACACTCATTTCAAACAGAAACAAGATTATTCTATGACAGAAGAAAAACGTTTATTTGAGTTACTTTCCGTTTATCTGTGTTCCATATTGTCAACAACTTTGTACATACAAATCAGATTGCCGCTACTGTACCAAAGTAAAAATTTTAAGTACTTATAATTAAGGACTGCCCAGAAGATAGTTGTGGAGTGTATGTATTCCATCAAGGAATAGTTGTATTTTATAACATATTTACGTATGGGTACGCTAATGCATACGTATCGCATATGGTGAACTAGTCATTAAATATGCACATGTAATTGTACTACAGAAATAAATATTTTATTAAACAAAGTTTACTCTAATTCATTCATATCCTTCATCTTCCATTCCTAGATCCTCCTTCAGAACTCTGACATTGCATTACATGCTTTTCTGAGTAGTGAGATTTCTAAATAACTGACATTAAGAGAACATATTTTAATATTCCAAATTACATTTTCGCATGTATGGATGCAGCAATATTCATTACAAATACTTGTTGCTTCAAGAGGAGAATATATAAAATTATAATGATATTCCGAGTCATCACCAATCTAGGTAGTTCGTAGTGTTCTCATCCCAAAATTTTGACAGTATAAAATATTATAATACAATAATATAATAATAAGTATATTGCACTTACTTAAAACTATGAATAAACTTAATGAGAAGAAGAGGAACTTTTGCAAGAAACAGAAAGTTTTGTTAAAAAATACGACATGAAACGTAATATTTTAATTACATTTAACCTTAAAAAGTGTGCACATATTTCGCCCGAACTCTTAGCAAATTACTTCCTCTAACAAGTTGTATGGTCAGAAACCATGTTTTATGGGTCCTTGATAAAACATGGTTTACAACAAAATATCTCTATTTGTCTGTGCGTTCATGAGCAATGCTAAATCATAGGAAAGATTTTCACCAAAACCCAATCATATTGCCCAAGCGATCTTGTTAATGTTCTTTCCCCTTGAATTTGAAAAGAAATATTTCAATTTTTTGGAGGAACTTTACAGGAATTCTGAAGAAATTTTCAGTTTGTTCTCAAAAATAGGTCTAAATGTTTGGATTTTTATCGGGTAGAGAACATCACACGTATAAAAATGTGGCAGATCCGATTTGTTAGAATTATCTAATTTTTTAAAATGCGCATATTAATTTTTATGGTGTTTTTCTACAACTACAGATAGAAAATTTTCTTCTGTATGGAAACAATTCTTTAAAACTAAATCATCAAACGGGGTGGCGTACATTTTTTTTCAAAATCTGAGTAGTTTTTGCGTAATTCTGCAAAAATGTCAATTCTTTCTTCTTTTATCATATAGTGTTAAGTGCACTAAAAATGGCGCAAGTCTTATTTTCATTAAAATCGTTGAATTTTCAAAATTTGCAAAAGTTACAAATAATGCAAGAATGTATATGCTTTTGCAGCACTACTGGTTTACTTGACATCCCACTATACTCTGGCCCCGAGACGCAGTAAATGAGCCAATGAACTCCTGTGACGTTAGTGACGATTCCGGCTTTACAAGACGCATTTCCTCGGGTTGTTTATGTTCCAGGTATTTTTAGAAACAAATGCCTTGGATATCAAAAACGTACGCAATATTTTTATGCAATTCAAGTTTTAAAGAACCGACAAAATTGAAAAAATGAAAAGAAAAAAATATTTTAGGCGTTGGTTGGTAGCAGCTGGGAAGATAGTATGGCATACCCGGAAAGCTAGCCCACGCTAGAGAGGGTAGGCAACTAATTAGTAAGAGAAAGAGTGTGCCACTCCGTAGCACCATTAAATCTCGTACGAACAGAATTAAATACACTTATAAAGCGTTAAAAAAAGGCGTAGGTCCAATTTTTACTACTCACTCTGAGTATTTAAACATTGCAATTGTTTAAATTAGTTTAACCCCTTCGTACACTTATATTATTGAGATAAGTTTTTTTTTCTTTAAATACATTTTTCCATAATTAGTTCTTTAGTTAATGTCATCTGTGGACAGCCACCTGCAACTACGCGTCATGCGATACTTAAGGCTGATTGGCCTGGAATTTCTTGAATTGTAAGAAAAGATGGAAATCGTTAAGGGCAAGATACAGAGTCCAGGATGGGGAGTCAATATCTTCCCATAGAAACTGTTGAAAATATCTATTGTGAGAGGAGCCGTGTGTTATCTTGCAGTAAGACAACACCTCAACTGGGAATTCGGTGACGCTTTCACATCAAGAAAATCCTGTCCGGTCACTACGCATACCGTAATGACGCAGGAAAACAAGTGGCTGTGAAATACTAAAAACTATTGCAAGAGGCAGATTCCTACGACACAGGGATACAAATATTAATCCGACAGTACAGCATATTTTTTTGATTGTGATTACTCGCGAAAATAGTGCAAAATGTGCTGTATATGCTTCAATAAAATTGTTCTAAGAACTCGTGTTTTCTTTCTGCTTAAGACCCATGAAAACGTACTTTCTGGAAACACCTCAAATATCCAGTAGTCAGAAGAGTTTAAAGTGTTCAGTATTATGTGAGATGACAACCATCAATGTATCGAAAATCAATTTATCCAAACCTACTGTTATCTCTGCAAATCTCTATCGTGCATTCAGTTGTTATTATTATTTCTAAGCTCCTAATTGCTGACCGGCGGGGCTGCAGACTTAAAGCATATTAAAGGGCGATGAACTACCCTCTGTACCTTTGGTCTTCATTGTTAGCCATCCTCGCATTCCTATTACTATGTGGATGTGACACGAGCGACGTACGACGTGCTGCCTGTACTTATGCAGTGTGTATCGCGCAATAGCGAAGGGAGGGCGAAGTACACAGCAACCTGCGTGGGTTCCAGCGCATTTACCATACGAGTGGTAAAGGTGGCATTTGATTTTGCGAATAGGAAATGTTGAGGCAGGAGCCGGGTGATGTAATACTAAGATACAAGTAAACTTCAATATAACACGTGCGTCATATAGTATTTTTGAAGAAAAAACGACTGACTATCATATTATATTAATTCAAGTAACAAATCACTCAACTCGGTACCATGTTACACAATGATCAGTTGTAGCTGATCAGACGAACGTATTTTGCTTCCGTTGTTGCAATTCACAGTTTTATCTCAACATTAGAGCATCGTCTCACGTTTAGCATAGTGTGAATGTCTTTCTACTGACTGCCTAACAACATATTTAAGAGGGTCCAAAGTGATATTGCCTCCATCTCGGATGACAGATTGTATTTATTCAATCCCAGGGGTTGCAACTGTATCTCCAGAAACGCAGCATTTTGTGAACAAATATTAACTGGCACAGAAACTCCTCTTATTGTATGTCCGAAACGTCCATCCGATGGATCTGAAAAATGTCAAAATACGCAGGACGCAAGACTGATGGAAGATTGCTGAAGACAAGTGAATTGTAAACTTGTTTACTGGAAATCTTCTCATTTTTAGAGAAATACTCATGATATTATTTTTATGCAATTTCGGACTTGTATCATTTTTATAAGCGTAAATGTTTTAGTACAAAAAATTGGAGCCGTAATTTCGAGAGCATTTCGAAAATATTATGCCTTAATGTAAAGTTGCCAAAATATTAAAATATCCATTAAAAATCTGAGAGATCGCGATGTCAGCAAGATCGATTGCAGAAAATAGATTTCGGCAAAAAAATCCTATGTACAGATTAGTTACTGGCTGTATACGCATGGAATATACTCTGGGGTAGGCCAGTTTAAAAAATAGTTAAATGTCTCTTAATATTTAACGACTAAAATCATTGTAAGTTGTGTAAGAGTATCTATTTGCCTTTCTCGTGTTTCACAGCAGGCATATGTGAAAAATATACTACAAAATCATGAATTCAACAAAAGAATTGTTTCACTCTGGATAAAGCTAAAAGCAAAGGGGTTTCAGAGCTACCTCATAACAATCTCACTTTGAATGCATACGTGGATATTGAAAATAGGGTAACAGTCGTGTATCCCACAAATTCATTAGCTTTAGCCGTAGTTAGTATTCTCCGTTATTAACATAAAACATCCTTGTGTCCTTAAACAGCAAATTTACAACTCATTTTATTCAGAAATACACATTCAACTTATCTTGACTCACTTCTTCCTCCACCCAACTATTACTAAATTCAACTTAATTACTCGCAAACAAGTGCATTCTACATGTGTTTCATTTATCCACGCTCTTAAGATTTTCATCAACACAAAAAAAATCTCGCGGGCAGGAGGAGTAGCATTAATAAGGGTTAGAGGGAGAGGCGGTGTGGTGGTGGGTTGATGGAGACAGGGTGGGAAACACTGACGGAATAACGCCCTCCCAAAAAAGCTCTTGTGTTTCCGTTTGTTATTTCCTTTACTTGGGAAAATTAATTGACATATTTATTTATGTTTGAATTATGTAGTTCTTTAAACCATAATATTGTATTGCAACATATCTTATCACCATCTTCCTTTACCGATTAGGCATACTGCCTGTTTCAGCCTATTTCCATCTCATTCTTGGACTACCAATTTTTATCTTCCCTGTCAGCTTTCACTGGAAGGGCACATTCAGGGCTTGCACTGGAAGTCTGTCTTGCGGCATATTTCCAATATGGGTCAGCCATTGCTGTATAAACTTCTTAATTTTGTCATGTACTGTTTCTTTCCGCCATAGCTCCTCTCTTATTTTCTCTCTTTCAATTTGGTCTCTTAATGTGTAGCTCTTTACTCCTCTAAAAAATCTCATTTGTGCTGATTCAATCCACATAAAATCTTCTTGTTTTTGAATTCAGATTTCACATCCATTCAGTGGAACTGGGGGAGGGGGGGCATAATATCATAAAAATTTAAGTATGTTTCTTTTTGTTCTTTCTTTTTAAACGTTCTACTTATAGTTCCACATATTGCTTGAAATTTATGGATCTTGCTGGTGATCTCCCTATCTCTTCCATATGTAATTTCACACCCTAGGTAGTTCAAATGCGTTAAAACCATTTTTTAAGCGCACTCTTTGCCTTCATTGATTATTTTCTTATTATATTGTTCTTTATTATTTAAAAGCCATTACTTTTGTTTTAATAAATGATACTATTTGATTGTACTCCTTAAAAATTTGCTCCAGATGGCGAATAGATCTCTGTAAATCATTTTCGTTTTCCTACGGAATATGCAAATAAACGATTATTTAAAAAAGTATTTTTCCTCGGGTAAATTCCTGAGCGCACCACGTCCTTCTATCTTTTAATTACATATCCCAGATATATGTTAAAGAGTGTTGGCAAAAGACTGTCTCCCTGCCTTATCCCTTTCTTTATAATCCTCTTCCCGGAAACAAATCCATTGTATTTTATTGGAATGTGAGTATTATCATACATACTTTTCAGCACTTAGACTAGATGACTTGGGTACCCTTCTTCTTTCATAATGTTCCATAACTTACATTGGTTGCCATTATCAAAAGCATTCTCAATATCCACGAAGCATAGACGTGTTTCTCTATTAAACTCCACTCGTTTCTCAATTACTTGTTTTAATGTAAATATGTCATCTACTGTCGAACGACATTTTCAAATCCCTGATCTTCCTGAGGTAGAGTACAGTCTGCGATTGGAGCTATCCTGTTATTTATGATTTTTGCATATACTTTGTAACATGAGTTAAGTAGACAAATGCCCCTATAGTTGTGACATTTACTTCGATTTCCTTTTTTAAACCATGGAGTAATTAATTAATCTAACCATTCATCGGATATTGCACATCTTTGCCAAGCATTCATATCTTAGTAATACATTACGAATATACGTAACATATCTACAGTACACAAATACAATATAATTACAAATATGTTTATTATTTAATTAAAATCTACGATGCGCCCCCACCAATGACGGGCTAGATGCGCCTCTGTTGAGGGGGAACAGCCGTGGCGGCGATAGCGGAGTGCAATACGGAGGCGGAGGCGTGGCGGAGGTGGAGGGGGGGCGTCATAAAAATAAAGCGAGCTAAGCGCCGCCGCGTCCCGAGTAATCCGCCGCAAAAGCCGCAGCGCGTGGGAGCGAAGAGTGCGCCGTCGTCGGCTCTCTGAGGCGCCCGGCGCAGATGCTGCCAACGCTTCGCGGAAAGAAGCTAAAGAACGGTTCCGTGACGTTACCTGCTTTTCTGGGGACAAGATTATAGAACTAAAGCCCCTTCCCAAAATAAATAAATAAATAAATAAATAAATAAATAAATAAATAAATAAATACAATAAATAATAAACAAATAAATAATACATAAATACAATAAATAAATAAATAAATAAATAATAAATAAATTTAAATAAATAAATAAGATAAATAGAATAAATAATAGTAAATAAAAATAAATAAATAAATAGTAATAAGATAAATAAATAAATAAATAAATAGAATAAATAAATAAATGAAATACAATAAATAGAATAAATAAATAAATAAATAAATAAATAGAATAAATAATAAATAAATAAATAAATAAAAATTGAAATAAAAATTAATTAGGAATAAAAACTAGCAAGGGAGGGGGGAAAAAATAAAAGAAGACCCACTTAAACCCTAACATGAAATGTATTCCACAAATTAGGAATATCGCAATAAACCAATGATTGTTATTACTGAACTGTACATGCATTTTGACCTTTAGTACATGCACTTTGACCACCACATGCTGCCCTCAGTTCCTATATACGTATAGATTCATGAATATGCTGCTGGGGAACATACTGCCACACGGTTTCTATTCGCAACCACAAAGCATCGACACTGCCTGCAGGAGGACCAGATCAAACAAGTTTCTAACCGATCATATCCCAGACACGTTCACATGCAGGCCAGCGAAAAATTGGTACCCGTTGTTCTTCGCAGAAAGCTTGCACATTCCTCTCCACATGAGGTCGGACATTGTCCGGCTGAAATATGGCATGTAGAGCTGCTTGAAGGTAGGGCCGTACCTCGGGCTCTAAAACCTCCCTGATAAAGCGGTTGCTGTTCAGGTTGCTTTCAATAGTATGAGGCGAGATCGCACATTGTAGGCAATGGCGCCCTAAACCAACACACGTGGCGTTTGTCCGCTGTGGTGCGGAAGAATGCAGGCTGGATGATTTTCACAAACATAGCGTGTAAATGTACTATACTATGAAATTGTGATGGCTGATTGTTGATTGTGAAGATATTATTGTTAAAATATTAAATTTATTGCATTCCAAAACTTATTTTATTTATTATATAAATTAGTCTCTTCGGAGGTTCATGGACTGCATGCTAGCTTTTCGTGGTGCAAACCCGGGTTCGATTGCAAGTGGGGCCGAAAGAGAGCTGTTATTTTCTCAGACATTCTTCTCGGTTTCTATAGCTGCATGTCGAAAGAAACTCCCAGGTAGAACATGCATGCTAGATACGTGATGCGAATACGTCATGCTCGACTAACCCCCATGCGTAGACAAAAAAGAAACAGTTCGCAGGCTTGGAACACCGCTAGGTGATGAAAAGTCGGATTTATCTTATCAAAAAATGCTGAATACATACATTCGAACATAAACATGAATTATTCACAGTACACAGTACAACAGTTGTTTACATACCAAGAATATCCAAAACGCTGCTGCACGTGAATAGCAAATATTAATTAGCGGACGGACTCTCCCTTGGAACAACTATGCCGTACAATTTCAGCTCTGTCGTAGGGAAAGACGCAACATATTTGTAAATCCAGGCTGTACGTGCAGTATGAGAATATTAGGAATAATCCAATAAAATATTCGCATTTTTCAGTCAAAACAGAAACAGTTTTTATTGTCAATGTATTTTTTCCTAGTTCCTGGGTATGTAATAAAACCATAGATATCGCTCTCATGGCCAGTTGCTGCATAGCTTTCTTAACATTTCTGCACGCAATGGAAATAATATAGATAGAACCATGACATCACTGTTACTGTGACTACAACCTTAAGAAGAGCTTCTACAAATCTAGCATTCACGAAATCCAAAAACCATATAAACTAATTCCTTACCAAAGATTTCAACATCTTTCGGTTAATAAAGTCAGTCCAGTGAAAATGAATTTTCTTCAGAGAAAGTAACGAAAAGAAAAGTTTGTATGTTATCATATTGAGTAAGCTACTTTAGTTCTAATATAGTCAGTAAAATAAGGGTCTACATCATAAACAATTTATCGTTTGTATTATCCCAACATAGCAATAGTTTTTTATTGTCGTGTAAATTCGTGCGTTATCTTTCTAGTCGTAAACGCGATCTTGTATCTATTAACTCGAAGACTATGTGAAACTTCCTGAACCTTACATCCAGCTTTACACTGTATCTTTATCACTTAAGTCCTTCAATTGTCTTTTAATAAATCGTTCTTAAGTCTTCGTTCAACAAGTACACGGTTGAATGTCGAACCTTTGACCCCAATTTCTTTCGGGAGCTTAGTCTGAAACAAGGTGCTACAGTCTTTGTTCTCTTACACAGGTGTGAAAGATCTAGCTTCAACGACGGTGCGAACGTCTTACATATTTAGAATGTCTGCTTCGAGGATCAGAGACACGGCGCGGAAAGTAGGTCGGCAGGGCGTTCGCAAACATCCCGGAGAAAAGGTAATGAATATACAGCTGGGACTCGGGCAACAGGAAGGGAGGGAGCGGAGACAATGGAGGGGGAGGAAGGGTAGAATAAGGAAAGGAGTTAAGAATTGGAGGAGAATGAAGATGGATGCGAACCAAGGAGAAAAAAAATGAGAGAAAGACGTGATAAGAGAGAGAATAAAGATGGAAAATAGGAACCAAAAGAGGATGGATATGTTGGAAAATAAATATCTGCAATTTTAGTACATTACATTTATCGATACAAGTTTTTTAGCTTTTTTTAAAAATTTCCATTTTAAATTACTATTTTGCTTACAGTACTGATCCCTACAAATCAACAATGGAAACCTCTGACTGAAGTACCTTTTACTGTTAAAAACTTGACTTATTGAATTGATTATAAACACTTTTAAATATACAAGCATTACAAAGGTTAAATCAGTGCCGGAGGAAAAAGTAATGTACAAATATATGTAAAAGGAAGTGAAACAAAAAATGACAGATTAGGAAGAACAATTGGATACAAACAGACAGGTAAAATAAGGAAGAAATAAAAGTTGGAGGGAACAAAATGAACCAGAAGAGAAATGCTATAAAGTGCTCATGTAACCCAAAAGAGAATAAAGGGAAGGAGAACAAGAAAGGTACAATAGAAGGAGCAAATGAATGAGTGTAGAAAGAAATCGTTCGAAGACGAAAACAATGTAAGGAGATACAAGGAATAAAATGATAGTTAAAATAGAATGAAAATCTGGCGGATGTGTGAAAGGAAGGATAGATATTAGAAAATTGACAGAAATCTTACGAGTATCCGTCGACGTAACTCAAGAGAAATGTGAGAAGAAGGGAGAGAGTTACTAAAAATACTACAGGAAAACAAATAAGGAGGAAGAAATGGATAAAGTTATAAGATGAAGAAGGAGAAGAGAAAAATTACCGAGTCGAGGGAATGAAGTGGGTCACGTTGAAAGGAGAGAGGTGAAAGGAAAAGATGATCAAAGACAGAAACTGAACGTGTATATAACGTAAAGTCAAAGAAGAGAAGAACATGTAATCAGGGAGCAAACGATATGGGTAAGACAGGCAGATGAATGAGTAAAGAAGGTAGATGAGTGAAATAGTATAATATCTACGCCTAAACCATACAGCAGTACCTGGAATGGGCGACTGATATTGATGGCACCGTGACTATTTTGTTGGGTTATGAATGAGCAATAGCGAAGACAGGTAGCGAAAACAGGAGAACCCCGACAAAAACTTCTCCTGAAACCACTTTGCCTACCTCAAATAGCACATGAATTGCCCGGGATATGAACACCGATACCCAGAGGCGAAGGGAAGTGATCTGACCATTATTCACCTAATTAATTACAGTGACTTCTGACGTTCGATCAGCTGGGACAAAGTTATCCAATCAGGAGCTTCAATAGCAAAATTTAAGTCGTAACGTAACTTACGAATGCATAACCTCGTAAACATGATTGAACGTCAGAAGTCACTATAATTAAATCGGAGTATATATCGTCCAGTGAGGCCGTAATACGCAAAACGCACAGGCAGTCGCTGAGGAGCGCCTCCCCTTGAAAAATCTAAAGATAGGCTGCATGGCACTGTTTGATTTATCTCTCTCTGTTTGTCCTTGCGTTTGATTATTAATCAGGATTGGAAATACATTTGAGGTCTTATATTCGGATCAAGAACAATCAACTTGACACAAGAACAACAACACAAGAACAACCACACAAGAACAGTTCTCGCTTGGTATATAGCGGCCGTGGCCGCCCGCGCGCCGGGAGCGTCCGTGGGCGTGGCGCGGAGCGTGACGCGCGGGGGCGGGGCGTGGGTGTGGCCGCAGGAAGGCGTGACGCCGGCGGCGGCGGGGGCGGCGTCGGGGGCGGAGCGGTAGATGCGCCGGCAGTGGATGCGATAGCGGCAGGGGCGACGGAGGCGGATGCGGCGGCGGCGGTGGGGTGAAGACGCTACGGCCCGGAGCGGGGGGAGCGGCGATGCGAGGACGTGGACGGTGCGAGGATGAGAATGAGGTGGGGATGTGTGGCGAAGGTGGGAGGTGGCGTGCGTGATGAAGTCAGAGGGAGAAGCGGGGTCATTGCAGAGACAGCGGAAAAAAGGCCGAGAGCAACGGGTGGGCATTAAGGCAGGGGGTAAAGGTGGATAGCGGAAATCAGGCGGTAGGAGAGCCGGCGGGGTCTAGAGTGGGTGAGGTCTAGAGTGGACGGAGACCAGAGCGGGCAGGGAAGGGAACGGTAACGAGAGCGGGCGGGATGAGAAGCGGGCGGGGGTTGGAGCAGGCGAGGCGGAGGGCGGGCGGGGGCTAGAGCCGGCGGGGGTGAAGCGCGGCGGGGGCGAGAGCGGGCGGGTCGAGAGCGGGCGGGGGACGAGTACGGGTGTGGCAAAAGTGGGGCGGGAGACGAGTACGGGTGGGGAAGAGTGCGGGGTGGATGAGAGAGGGCATGGCTATGAGAGAGGGCGGGATGAGAGAAAGGGGGGATGAGAGAGCGGGTATGAGAGCGGGCGGGGACGAGGGCGGGTAGGGACGAAGTACGGGGGGGGATGAGAGCGGGCGGGGACGAGGGCGGACGGATGAGAGCGGGCAGAGACGAGAGCAGGCGGGCGGTTAGAGGGGGCGGGGGCGAGTGCGGGCGGGGCGCGCGAGTAGGCGGGGCGACAGGTGGAGAGGGGACGGTAGAGGAGGCGGATAAGGCGGCGTGAAAGATGAAGACAGCCGGAGTCAGCGTCGGCGGGGCCGCGGCGGAGGCGGAAGCCGCCTTGCTTCGCGAGGATCTCGTTTCCGAAGGCGCCTGACGACATCGAGAGGAGGATGACGGATCGACGGACGAGGCGGACGGGGGAAGGTCGAAGCCGGGATGTGGCAGGCGCTCGAGTGCAAGGTCGATGAGCGCCTTTTTAGGTTGGCATTCATGAAGGTGAGTGCGAGGTCTGCTACTCGATTTTATCAAGCGTCAATTTACATCTCCAAAATATTGCAAAATTTGAGGATTTTTAAATTCTTTATTATAGCACAGATCAAACTATTAAAATTTTCCATTAATTAGTTATTACTAACATTCATAAAATGTCGAATTGATATTTGTTGTATAGTAGGAGCGCTTCTCAACGTAAAGCATTTCAGGATACGAGAGTGTAACATGATGTAAGTAGGTGCTTGTTTTAAATCTCGCATTGTCGCTTAGAAACAAAAGGATCCACTGCGTGAATGCACAACGTAAGGCGTAATGGACTATAGAGGTGGTTATATTATTCGACCAAAGTCAACGGCCTCTGTTTGATATATTCCAAGATATTTTTTTACATTTTTAAGTCCATATGAAGTTTTTTTGATAAAGAACTCTATTGTATTTTTTATTTATTTATATTTATTTTTAACTATTATTTACTAGCATCACATTTTATATTATTATTACTGCTACGACTGATTTTTATAACTCCACAAATCTGGATGGTTTTACATCGCAAAGTACACTACTCTAGAATCAGCATTTTCAGGTCAATGCACTTGCTCGAGAGAGCTAAAATTAGAACATAATTAGGTTGAGAGCGGTGTTCAGTAACGCCAATCTTGCAGTAGCCACTCATATGTTCTGTGCCGGCGGGCTGTCCACGACTGCCCTTGATCGACGAAGCGATTCTGCTGCATCCTACATTGCGCCCGGAACTACTATACCAAGCGAGAACTGTTCTTGTGTTGGTTGTTCTTGTGTCAAGTTGATTCTTCTTGATCCGAATATAAGACCTCAAGTGTATTTCCAATCCTGATTAATAATAAAACGCAAGTACAAAAAGAAAGAGATAAATTAAACAGTGCCATGTAGCCTATCTTTAGATTTTTTCACCTTGTATTTGTAGTACTGCAGGCTTTACCTTCTTACGCTTAGAGGATGTTAGCAATTCTCTCTTTCATTATTTTCCGATTATCTATTGATTTAATTAAAAAGGTTTCCATCTGTCAACAAAGTAAGGACTGTAACACAAACAAATAGGTAGAAATAATCAATATAATGCGATAGCAAATGACTGAAAAACAATTAACATATTCACTAGAGATAGCATTTAATCTAAAAATTTTAATTGCTGTACAATTCCGAAGAATCCATTTCAAAGCGTCCGTCGTGGTCCGAAAAAAACGGACGATACTTCTCTTTCCATCTTACACGGAGGATTACTCCACTAATCACTAACGAGCGCTCGCTTCCGTGATCATCACAAGGCGAGGGGATAATCAGTGAGCGCAATGGCTTCCTGGCTGACGTTTCAAATGCGGAAACTGAGCGTCATGACTGGAACGAAAACAGATTTAGACGCTCGTTTTATTTCAATCTCATTAAACGAGATTTCATCTGAGCAAGGATATTGTTTTGAAAAACCATCTCTACAAATCATTTTCCCGTGAAATAAGGTTATTTCAATAATTGTTCATTTGAAAAATGTTTTCTGCCATTGGACATTATCATTCAAACCAATGTTTATTAAATCGAATTTTATGTTTGTATGTTTCCAAAAACGAATTTCAAAGGTTGGACGGAGGCATCAAAAATTTTAATATTTGTTGAAAGTTCAAATTGTTAGTGACTTGTTTCCAATCACTTTATATAACAATAACAGGCTACTTTTTTCGTGTAGAAACAAATCCATTTTTCTTAACTCACATTTAGAACCAATGGTATTCAGAGATAAACATTCTACAAAATGAAAAACATGCGTTAATCAATGAAATATTTGAAAAATTGCAGAGAACATAATCTTCACTATCACCTCTCAATTTTAATTATATTCTAATGACAAGCAAAATATGGCGTTGAAAATTTCTTTCATACCCAGCTTCGTTTAAATATGTTTTTTTTCAGTATTTGGTATTAGACCTACCAATATATCGTAGTAGCTGAGATTGTTATATTCCCGTTTAAAAGTTCGCCCAACATTCAATGGGCTTGTGTGTTACCTCCGTACGGGATATGAACTGGTTTTATTGCAAATTTTAAAAAAAATATTAAACACCGTAACAAATACTAGCAGTTTTTTATCCTAATAGTTAAGTTTTAGTACAGCTATATTTCTACGCTTTTTTGGTAATATGCACAAAAATGCACATAGTATATTTGCATTAGCACTACCTAATGCAAATATACAGATCATTCCAGATTAGTTCCTAAAATTCTACCGCAACATCTTTTACAACTACAGTTGATTCTTCCCCGGATTTCCTTAACACTTTCATATTTTTCTCCCCTAATTTTTTAAGAGATTAAAACTCCACAAACTAAGTTTAATTTGTGTTCTCTTCTACTTCTGAAATTGCTCTATTAAGCGTTTTGTATGCAAATATAGCGTTGCATGCAAATTTAATATTAAAAGCTGTCTGTTTTGTATGTTTATGTGAATTAGGTGTTAGTTAATTGAATAAGAATACGTTGAGGGTCACATTCATTAGATAACGATATTTGCACATTTATCTAACAACGTAAAAGTGCGAAGTCGAACAAAATCATTCATTCTCTAGTGTTACTCGCAGTTTTGTTTTCTCCATATTCACTTGAAACTCTTCAAGTTCAATAAGTTCCGAGACAACGTTGTTCGTACGTATTCGCAAATTTTTTTCAAAAATACGATAATAATATCGACTCTAAATTGAAATCAAACTGCAACGCGATTTACTTGGTAATTCAATTGCTCACTTAAAGATGCCAACATAAGTGTTGCCAATCAAGTGTCGAGAAAGAAATTATGTATTAAGCACAAAATGCCTTTGTGTTCTGGAATTTAATCAACGCCACCTACATAGGTCGATTTAGGAAGCGTTGGTTTACCTCCTGGCAGTACCACTAAGAAGACAGCGCCAAATCACGAAAAAGCACATTTTTTAAAAATTACTTTAAATCTAGCGGTACCCGAAAACAAATTATCGGTTCCCATCAGGAGACCAAGACGCGCTGAATGGCACCTTATACGTCTTGATTGGTGAACGGGAAGTGTCTCGACTCCAGTGACGGAATGGCAAAAACACACGTCTGCACGCCCGCACACTCAAGAGCTTTACTGAAATACTGTTAAGTGATGAGAAAAAAAATTGAATAACAATCATAATTTCGTATATAAGAGGATAACTCTTCTAAAGAGACATCCAATGTAGAAGTAATCTCATTTACTTCCTTGCTTTTCCTTACGTCATTCACGCAATAATCCGTATGTTAACACTGACATTTCACCCTTCGTCTTTCTATTTGTATTCACATATCTTTTTCACATAAAATACTTCATTACAACCTCAGAAGTATGTGACAAACGATAGTTCATATACACAATCAAGTTAATACTCAGAATTTAAAATGTGCTTGTAATTGCAAATACGAACAGGTCCAGTGTAATTGGTTCTGATTTCTCGCTTACACGTTGAATAATGGCCATGGAAACTCGCATTAATTTAATTTCATAGCTCTCGCTGCTCTCGTTAACTTGTTTTAACATTTAATACCAATAAACAATGTTAAATGCAAACTTCAAACAATAGCTGTTATCGTTAAACGCCATATCACATTTATCCGCATTGAAATATTCAACCTACAAAATTAATTACAGATTGTAGGCATTTATCATATTTTGTCACTTGCAAATTCAAAAGAAGATTAACATGATATGAATACTTAAAAAATAAACACGGATATTAAATATTGAATTAAATCTTTTACGGAGAGTACAATTCAACGAGTGAGTTGTTTGTATTCTCAATCAGGTATGACATTTCGACTTTTTTTAGATGGAATTTAAGCCCGAAGTGACATTTGGAAAATGTAATAGTAGTTAACCACGAATGTTCAAAAATTGAAGACCTTTTGGTCCGGCTGTGACATAGCTACATGTCGTTTCTTTACCAACGTTTTCGTATGTTATTGCATAAGCATCTTTCAATGGCTTACAACAGACCTGGCCAGTGAGCTAGATTCAGAACTTCACGGCCCGCAAAATGCCCCAAATCGCCGAGACGACTTTCTTTCGCCTCCATTTTTCCCTCCGTGGGCGGCACGCCGTGCTCCTCTTCAGGAACCTAGATTTGCCAAAACTGAGCTTGATATCTTGCACGTCGACCCCGTGATAACACCGAGTGACCGAATGACGGCTACTCTGGTAAGGGCCAGGGTCAGTGGTTTGGACAAGCATTCCTTACAAAGCAACAACTCGAAGTGTTACTCGCCCATTTTGTTGAATTTTAGATATACAGTAAGAGGTGAACAAATAAATCACATGGGGTTTTCTCTTCTGTAGCATCCATAACATTTTTCCGTGACAAACGTTTTAAAGGGCAGAAGTCACCCTTCGAAAGATGGAGAAGTAAAGACGTGATTTTTGAATTTCAAATAGAAAAATTCAATATTTTCTATATAACGCAATTACAGTATACTATATGTAAACCAAGGCACATTACAATCCTTTTTAGTTTATTTTCATAATCATTTTCATCATCAGATTGCCCTCCCGCGGATGCTTTACTCTGCAGAGTAACGTTCTCCGAACAACATTACACTTTTCCACCCTCACATATACCTTCAGGATACGGCCAACTACAAAGTTTTGGTCATGAGCGCGCATACGGACAGGTAAAACGGAACGGGAAAACTGTTTCCAGTGCGCACAGACCCGTTAATAAAGCCGCATTGCCCTCCTGACGGTCGTAAGAGGTCTGGCACAATTTGCGTTTTATCTCTCGATTGTCCCTGGCTTTCGTTTTATTGGCAAACTGTTCAAGAATAAATGAAAAAAAGTGTGAAATGGGCTTACTTAATGAAGACGAAATACTTAAGTGGTAGCTAAGCAAACGAAGGGAGATAAGTAAAACATCATTTGTTATTTGCTGTTAAATGCATTGGAAATGTGTGACCGCGTCATTCAGGCAGGTTTTACGTTAATTGCAAAGACCTCTCCGTTGACTTGGAACTGCGCGAGCAAAGACAGTTAAAGTGATCTATATAGGAGTTTTTTTGGACATAAAACTGACCCCTTATACAACAACAAAATTATAAACTACAAAAAATGTCTTTATGGGCAAACACCTCTTGCAAACAGGACACAAAATTGATTAATAATTCATGTGTTGATATTAGATTACATTTGTGCTGTTTCAGACTCCTACATCAACACTACTACACTACTTCGTATTCATATCAGACTTCCTTTTCCATCTTACCAATGTTAAAATTTAACTCCTTTGCGAGTCGTTAAGTTGTACGTTTACGGAAAAGTTCATTCCACACTTCCTTATCTGTTTTTGCTTGCAGATGATCCCGAGCCCTTTCTTGAAAGTTTCATTCCAACGCGTGCGATGACATTCCGCAATGCGCCAATTACCCATTCATTTGTTTTTTTACGCCCACTGCTTTCATTCTTTCTCATGACACGTCCGCACAATTTTCGTTTTAATCGTCGTGCATGATTCGCTGCATCTAGAATTCTCGTTTTATCTCTAACGTCTAGATTTCTAATTCTGACTCGTAGGCTGATTTACAATTTTTTTTCTCTTAATCTTTCTTTGACGTTCCAGGAATCTGGAAATTTGTGCTTCCGTGGGAGGCTCCGTTCGTGCCCCTAATGTAACAAATAGTAGAATGCAAGAGCTGGATGCAAAAACCGTTAGACATTTTCTAAGATGGGGGTAACGTAGTAGCGAGCATAGACGTGGAAATTCCAGGCCTCCTGAACTTCGCGTGCCTCCTTCGCAACTTCTATTTCGGCCCGCCCGCGTCGCAAGGGGCTTTGCGCTTTCGTGACATGTCGCCGAGTCTTATCGGATCGCGAGAAAGTGGGGAAATATAGCTCGAAAGGAGGGCGCTCCTTGCGTCATTGGCCCCAAGAGATCCCAGCAGTCGGCTCCTTTGAACCGTAGCACGGTACCTGGGAACAGCGAGCATTTCATTCTGACAAACAAATGAAGACTATGGATAAACGGAATACGTACGAAATGCATATATTTAGTTGAGTAGAAAAACAGCAAAGTGAGGCAAATTAATCAAGATAAAAAATTATCTGTATTGTGGTGTAAAATGCATTGAA
This sequence comes from Gryllus bimaculatus, assembly GCA_017312745.1. Taxonomy (NCBI): domain Eukaryota; kingdom Metazoa; phylum Arthropoda; class Insecta; order Orthoptera; family Gryllidae; genus Gryllus; species Gryllus bimaculatus. The sequence goes on from BOPP01000080.1 coordinate 2,196,116, forward strand.
AATTGGATGTTGGATGTGTTGAAGAGTGCCTTATATTCATCGCACCGAAGAAGGACGTCATCTTGGAAATATGAAGCCAATGAAATTGGTGCTAAAATAGGCGGTCTTGTAGCGACTCCTGACCGGTCTCCCAACATGTGTGATAGCGGAGTGCATGTAAGTGTACGTGTCTGTAAGGAGTGAGGATTGAAAAAGGAAGAGGAAGGAAAGATCGCGCGCGGTCCGTGGCCGATTTGTTATGGTACAATTCCGGCAGTCACCTGGTGTTGATCGAAGAAACCATGGAAACCTATTGATCAGAGCAGCCGGCCACACTAATTATCCTCCAAACAGAGACTGAATAAGATTTAGCTATCTAGCTAGAGTCGAAAATCCTTACACCATCGGGACTCGAGCCATAGAATCTCCCTGTCAGCGGCATTGCAGTGACTTCACTAGATACTCTGAGCCGCCTCTCTAAGCGCGACTGTAGAGACAATGCCCAAACGCACTACGACAAACACCGTACCACACTATAACTTGGTCAGATTCTAGGCGAAACAACTACTGAAGACCGTTCTGCTCGGCAGCGTTCACCCATCCCCCGCAGATACCTCTGAAAATTCGAAGTCCTTGGCCAGTTTTTTTTGTGTACCAAATCACAGAAGTACGAGCAGTAATCAGAAATGGAACTGAGGTAGGCCGTAATAATAATAATAATAATAATAATAATAATAATAATAATAATAACAATAATATAATATAATAATATAATAATATAATGATATAATAATATAATAATATAATGATATAATATTATAATAATATAATAATATAATAATATAATAATATAATGATATAATAATATAATGATATAATGATATAATGATATAATGATATAATAATATAATAATATAATAATATAATAATATAATAATATAATAATATAATAATATATTATTATTATTACAATACGAACGTAATAACGATGATACGATCGTACTAATGGTAATAATAGACAAGAAATGGATCACTCTACAATTATGTTGAACTGCACTGAGAAAAGTTATTTAGGCAACGAGTTAACGATCATCAAAAGTGTCACACAAAATTGAAACGTTTCCGTAAACATGTTTTTAGTTTACCGAAACATGTGGGGTTATTTTTGTTCTCTGACTTTAAAATGTCACATTATGATTTATTAGTCATAAAAACCTATTTAAACACCCCAATCCAGAACGTATGTATGAAACATTAATTGCTAGAGTTTGTGGGTTAGTACTATATCGTGTTGCCAGATGCAAAATAACAGGAATGTTACATTTTGGGGTCAGTGAAACGTTTTTCTCAATCGACCTGTCCTCCTCTGGAATTGAGGTAGATATTAGCATATGAAACAGCTATTGAACAACATTACAAACTACAAACTGTTCCTAGTGAACCATTTTGAATAGTAAATGAGGCTTGGGTTAGTTATTTTTAGACCACATTTTCGTGGTCGGCGAAGAAATGCGCAAATAAACTTTATGCATTGTCAAACTCATAATTTTATGTAGAGCAAAAATGTCATGTTAACGGCTGAATGTATTATAATCATATTCAAATTAGTTTGGAAATGTTCAAAATATAAAATTCCTAATAGTCAAACGCCTATTTTTTTACTTTCCCGACTTAAGAAGTAAAGAGAAAGTATTGTAACACTATAGTAGACAGTGTCGGGTTTTTGATAGAAAATATCGTGGTCCCTAATATAGAAACAACATCATATACTCTTTGCCATTATTCGAAAAGAAGTATCAGTTTAAAGACCAGCATAGTTTTCTTTACTGTTCTTTGCTACAAAAAAAAATTAAGAAAAAAATTGAACCGTTTTGAGAAAATTTTGAAAATATTATTAACACTTCATGGAACGTACCTTAAGATTTCAAAATGCTAATTTCAAATTCAAGGGTCGACGATATTGGTCAGATTGATAGGGGAATATCTATTTTGGTGAAAATCGTGCTTATGGTTTAGCCGCTAGTGTTTATCACAGACACAGGGACAGAGTGCACCCCCTTTGAAGTAAGTTAATTACAATGTAAAGGAACACAATTTATTCGCTTTTTCGTTACCAGGGACATTTATGTAATTAACCCACACCATTTTTAAGAATTTCCTACGCTATTCCAGGACAATATTTAATCAAAACAATTGCAGTTTTTTTGAGAAAATTTAGAAAATGTCATTGAGACTACGTAAAGGACCCCCAAAATCAAAATATCACTTTCAAACTGACAGGTACTCGAGTTCTTGTAAATGCATCGGGGAATCTCACTTTTGAAGATAATCGGCTGATCGGTTTAGGCGCTAGCGTGGGCTACAGACAGACGAACGGGCACGCAGAGTTTTTGTCTAAATCAACTTTTGGTATCAAGTATCCACAAAACATAGATTCTTATTAGAGAATGAGATTTACAACATAATAAAGCAAGAACCAACCTTTTACTTTCTTGCGTACTTCTTATGCAGTACAAAGAATGTAATGTAGTACCGCGGGAAAAGGGGGCGAAATCGAAGTTTTTAATTTATTTTTACCCCTTATTGAACAGGTACTCATCAAATGATTCATTTAGATTTAACCAGTAAAAAATAAAAAAATAAAAAAATAACCGAAGTAAAAACTGTATGTGACGTATGGGGGAGAAGCTCATCTGCGCACGTTTTCTTGAGTTCCAGAATTCCTTCTCATCATTTTCGCTATAACTAGTTCAATGATGAGTAAAAGTTAACGATAATAAATAAAGAAAAATAAAATTGAAAATAACGCATGATTAGCAATATTTGAAAAAGTAGACACTTTTGTTCCCGAGTTATAGAAAACTTATTTACAAGTCCGGATGTTCGAGATCGCTAAGGCAGTAGTGCCGAAGCGATCTCGACCCGAAGGATCGTGGCTTCGAGTCCCGCCTCGGGCATGATTGTATTGTGATCATTCTTTTACGCCCTATCATCATCATACCGAGTCATCCTCATAGTTAACATACCGTTACACGCAATAGTAGTCGCTAATGTTCTAGAAGTTGATGCGACCTTAAATTAAAAAAAAAAACTTATTTGCAACGGTAAATGAACTGTAGATTTTATTTTTCTGCATTGCTAACAAAATAGTAACTCGCCCGTACCTCCACTCGTACCACTACAAGCAAAAGGACAGTGCAACAAAACGTGCGCACAGTGAACCTTTATCTCCTGTCGCGAGTGGGGTGGGGCCGCCGGCCTCAATCCGCAGGCTCCCCGACGGCAGCGTCTCCAATGGCAGCGCGCAGGAGGAAAACAACGGCGCGGCCGTTTGCGTTGCTAAGCAGTGCAAATGAGCGACGCGGCGCGTGGAATAAAGAGTGATTCGCGTGCACAGCGCGAGGCCTAGACTGCCACGCCCTCGCACGGACGACGTGCGCAAGTCCCGCCCGAGCGCAGTGGGCCCGCATGAAAGGGGGACACGGTGGGTAGACAGTGGTCCGTAATAGACGCAAAAAATAATAATAATAATAATAGTAATAATAATAGTAATAGTAATAATAATAATAATAATAATAATAATAATAATAATAATAATAATAAAATGTATAATTTTTTTTAACGCAAAATATTGGAGGAGAATGTGAAATGGACGGCTAACTGCGTGTAACTAACTCAGCGCTTCGGTCCGAAGGGTCGCGGGTTCGAATTCCATCTTGGACATGGTCGTGTGTCCCTTGTCTGCCATGTACACTATGGGATCAAACGTGTCCGGACACGTCCAAAATGGTGTTATGGTGTGGTCGTGTTTTTCATAGAGGGGGCTTGCTCCCGTTGTTTTTTTGTGTGGTACTATCACAGCGCAGGCTTACGTTGATATTTTAAACACCGTCTTGCTCCCCACTGTTGAAGAGCAATTCGGGGATAGTGATTGCATCTTTCAACATGACCGAGCACCTGTTCATACCGCACCGCATGTGACGGAGTGGTTACACGACAATAACATCCTTGTAATGGACTGGCCTGCACAGAGTCCTGACTTGAATCCTATCGAACACCTTTGCGATGTTTTGTAACGCCGACCTCGTGCCAGGCCTCACCGACCTACATCGATACCTCTTCTCAGTGCAGCACTCCGTGAAGAATGGGCTGCCATTCCCCAAAAAACCTTCCAGCATCTGATAGAAAGTATGCCTGCGAGAATAGAAGCTGTCATCAAGGCTAGGGGTGGGCCAATACCCTTTTGAATTCCAGCATTACCGATGGACGGTGCCACAAACTGGTAAGTCATTTTCAGCCACGTGTCCGCAGACTTTTGATCACATAGAGTATACGAAATTGTCGCGAAAGGCCCTGCATTCTGCTGACCCAGATCAGAGGAGCCAGCAAGTGTGTTGGTGTCTAGCGTATGGTCGAATATGCGTCCTATTGGGACGTGAAGAATAACCGCCTGTCGAGTAGATAAAATCACTAGAAAAAAGAATTGCAGCATTACGCTTGTCACGCGGTCTTCTCCCACTTTCAGAAAGCATATAAGATCTTCTATGACCCGTATATTTACACAGGGTACTGAAAGTGAGGAAACAAATGCCTACAGGCTAATATACGAAGGAGTCCTAAGCTCATGTAACCCTAAGCAGGTGCTTCCTGTAGTACGTATAGTACAAAAGGTATTAAAAAGAAAATATATAAATAATTGTATTTAATAATTGTATTTTAAGGTTAGATTAACTCTACTTTTTCCAGCCAGTGTTATTCCCATGTTTGTGCCCTGTTTTTATGGATTACCCATGCCTGAAGGTGGGAGGGTGGGTAGCAAGCATGACATGTTCCTATCACCGTACCTGATTTATTTGGCCTGACTGAGATTTTCTTTCGTCAAACAACTATAGAAACTGAGACTTTGTTTCAGAAAGATTCAGCTTAATTTCTGCCTCGAAGGGAATCAAATTATGGACCGCCTCACAGACAGCTCTCATGTTGATTTCAAAATGCTCCACTCCTCTCCTATCGTTACCTCGGCCGTCAACATTTCATCTTCTGTTCTCCTTTTCGTACTAATTAACGTAAATAACAATTAAACGTTTCTGAATATTGGCCAATTATATATATATATATAATATATTATATATACTTAATATATATATATTATATATATAATTATACATATATTGCGGAAGAAACCCCTTCGCTCCACAGTTTAAGGTACCCTTTGTTTTTTACCCAAGTTTGTTGACCGAGGATATGTTCTCGAGGGCTCGAGTTCCGATGATGGCGAATTTTCGGACACTAGCCATATGAGTTGAACTGAATCACTCATGAAAGAACATTCCAGCGGCCGGTTTAAATTGATCGCTGTTTTTTATTGATTTCTCCAAATCATACGCGATGCCGAAGGAGTACCCTAATAAACGGACCACTGACCGCGGCGCGATATTTCCTTCCTCTGACATGTGTTCTCCTCTCCTCTACACACACACACATACACAGCACACACACTTCACGAATACTACACCATACACAACTGTAGGAACTCCCAAACAAAAATCTATAGAGGAATCATTTCAACAACTCTTACTACTGCAGCGTTTCTGATCTCGAAAAAGAAAAATCCCCCTTGGGAATTTTCCCCCGAGTCAGTCACTGGGCGGACTGTTGAACAACTTAAGTCAAAGTCCAACACTGACTGGGGTGAGAGCATGACTGAAAGGCCGGGGCTTGCTCTGATTGCGGCTATTTTTGGTGCGATTCTTTCGCATCTACAGCAGGTGACATGCCGGGAATGCTTAACAAATGGACGCAAAGACAACGCGTAATTCCTTCCTCATCATCGTCTTCTCTACGATCCACTTCAGCTACCTCACACATACGGAAGCATTCGGAGGTTTAGGGGTTCGTATCCCGGCTGAAGCGGTTCTTCGTTGACTGATGTATTGGAGGGGTCACGCAAGCTGACACGTGGATACGTAAGTCAACTTCCCGCGGAATAGAAGAAGGGTAGTTTCAAAAACCGATTTCTGAAATTATTTTACATAACCCTAAAGGGAGAAAATCCGTTACCGTAATTTTAATCAAGGTGGCGGGCACAGTAGTCTGATGTTCCATAAAATTTCCAATATTTTTTACCTTGAATTACCCATCATTAATTCAATCATACTTATATGGCAGGAATCTCTGAAAAATGAAATCAAAAGACGCTAACATTAAAATAGTTGTTCTGAATTCATATTTATATTTCTTATGTATTTAAACAAGTGAATCTTATTAAACAAAAAACATTTCAGGCGATTTAAGCTCACCGTGGAATTGTATTATTTGTTCACTAACAATACTTTTACTTAAAACCGGTAATTATTAAATATATTTTCCAAAAACATATTTGTAGCTTAACGTCGTAATTTTTGTTATTTGTAGACATAAATTACTCTTATAGTTATTGATACAACTTTCACATATTTAGTTTCTGGGGGGGACTACGTTTATAGCATTGGCCTCGGGGCCCAACATTTTCAAGCTCCGGCACCGCTCGAACTGCCTCGCATACTTCCTTATCATGTTCTGATTGTTTCAATTTTTAATCACTTTTGCTTCTGGGTTGCCTGCGCTGCAACATTGATTACTTCGAAAACTGTGTGTGACGATTCAAATTTCAACAAAGTTGACGACTGTGTTTGAAAACTGTGTTTCCGATTCAAAAGTTTGATTTTATTCTCCTAGTTACATAAAACAACACTCCTTTTAGTTGTTGATGTGGCTTTTTTTTTGTTTTGTTTAAAAATATAACTGTACTGATATGAAGAATAATGGAGTGGCTGGTCACCGTGAGGAGCTGCCGTCCGCAGCCCGCTCTAAATGCAGCAGAAGTTAACTGCTGTGCACTGGCTTGCTCGTGATGAAGTACTGCAACCTTCCCCGGCGCAGCGGCGGGCAAGCGGCGCGTGTGAGCGGGGGCGGCAGCCAACCCGCGGTTCGGCTCGTCTCGTCTCGCCTCGTCTCGGCGCGGCGGCGGCGAGGGGTGCGGCGGCGGCCGCGCGCTGAGCCTTGCGCATGTGCGTCGCGCGGCGGCGCTGGCGTCGCTGGCGGCGGCGGCGCGGACATCGCAGCGCGCGCCTGTCCGCGCCCCTTTCCCGCCACAAAAGCGCTGAGCGCAGCGCCGTCGAGTGGGCGGAGCGCGAGCAGTGTGCGTCCAACTCGTCTCTCGTCCTCGCGTCGCGCAGCGTCGGCCGGTGCTCCGCGGGCGACTCGGCGTGCGTGTGGAGTAGCGAATATCCGTTGAACCTCGCGAGTGTTCTCTCTCTCTCAGTGCTGTGAGGCGTTTGGTGCTGGTTCTCCGCCTGCCTTTGGGATCTTTGTTTTGCTCTCGCGTTTGTTTTGGAGTGCGTGGAGACGACCATCGCCGGAGCCGGTGCTGCTGTTGGCGTCGGCGTGGCATGTGAAGCGGCGAAACAGGTGAGGTTTCGTGATCATTTATCCTCCGTGTCGACGTTATTTTCTGCAATGGACCGCCGTATTGGATGGCTTTCGAAATGTGTGCCACTGTGAACGAGTGCGGTGTCAGCGTCGTGCCAGCCAATTGGGTCGGAATCTGAATTTCAATGCGGCGAAATATGTTCATGAAAGTCGAGTGATATGGTGATGGAACCGAGAGCCGAACCTCGCGACATTCGGCTGAGAACACCGTCGGCCACGGGTGATGCTGAAATGGAACCCATGCATATTTCCTGATCAGTGTTTATCATCCCAATCTATCAAGATCACTTTCGGCTCTGGGTCTTGCACTGCAGCATTGACATCCGAAACTATGCCTGAAGTTTCAAATTTCTTGAAAGTTGATTTTATACTCCAGGTTGGGTAATGTAACCTTTCTTTTAGCTTTTTTGGAACTCTACGGACTGTGAATGTGGGGTGGCTGGTCACCGTGAAGAGTTACCGTCCGCCGCCCGTTCTAGATGCAGCAGGTGTTAACTGTGTGAGTTAGACAGCTCCTGCAAACACACATGTTCAGCGCGTGCTCTGGGGCGTAAATCGTGATAAAAGGTCACATGTGATGCAAAGATGTGAACTTCGCGCGCCAAGACGTCGGTGCCCGGTAAACATTTCCTAATGGGGCTGACGCACCGACGCAATTTGAGATGTGGAGACTGTGTGGCGTATCGGTAACACAGGTGGAGAAACTGCCGTGCTGCGGGTTATGTATCTGCAACGTAACTAATTAAAAGATGTGTTATTCTGAGTTGCGTTCAGATCAGTGTCTGTGATGTCGGTGCAGAAATGTCGTTATACAATTTTAAAAAAGTTTTAAATGAAAATAAATGCGATGTAAAGGTTCTCAATAAGACTTCGAACGTGACATATGTCCATTTATCACGTACATCATTCATGTTGATATTTTATTCTATTATTTGAAGGAGAAAGACGTACTCTCTTTGCACACGAAAAGACTAGAATAGTTTTATCTCCAACGGCCAGACATACGTGTTATACTCTCTGTATAGGTTGTGTTGTGAACAACAATGAAATTTTTATTAATAAAAATTTCCGTGTTCTTAAAAATGTTGCTTTGTTCACGTAAATAATAACTATTTGGGTACTACATGTTTTGGTACAATGACAATGTGGCGAAGGTGCTTAATTGTCATCATAGAAAGAAAAGTTTTAAACAAAAGAATAATTTATTTTTGTGGAAATTATGAAGCGAAAGAAAAGTTACAACTACAACCGAAATAATAATAATAATAATAATAATAATAATAATAATAATAATAATAATAATAATTCAGAAGTATATTAAGGATTCTTCGCACTTCGTCAAATTGATGTTGAAAACTTTCCGTTATTGGTTCATGACCAAAAACCGGCATATATTTGCGAAATGGGTTTGAACTACTGCTATAAAATACACGATAATGTTACCTTCACCCCAATTTATTTCGAACGCACTTACATTACCATTCAGCGCACGACGAGAGTTTTCGACTCTTCCTAAGATAGAATCCCTTAAATATTCACACCGCGTTTAGATCCGCGCGTCAAACTTAAATGGGTGATAAATTGTCCACATCCACTCTTGAATACGTCCTCAGCAATGTTTATCGTCGCACTGTACAAGACCATTTGAGTATCTACTCTGCCAGACTCGAAACTAGGTACTTGAAAGTTTGTTTTGCATTGTAAAATGGGGAAAACATACATTTCTTTTAAAATTGTTTAAGTATATGGAATTATATAAATGCAGATAGTAATGCATGGCATTTTTACGATGATAGTAAAATGTAATAGAGATTCTGAACCAATTCTAGGAACATTTCATAAACCAATCAAGGGAATACTGAACTGCGCTTCCGAACAACGGAAATGGTGTTTCCATTAACAATACTTTTCAGAGAAAGTAAACATAGGGGAATATAATTAACGTATGGTAGTCACATGACCATCGCACTTGTCAGGAAACTATTAGTGTGTCATGTTTTATGAACATTAATCTTTTAGTGGGCAATTACCTCGCTTGATTATTAGAGCAAGTAGCATGTACCGTAGGTGGATACCTTAAACATCGAAAACTGTAACAGAAACGTGTAAATCCATGACGTAGAAAATTAAACAATTATTATATACTCCACTTCTATTTGCTTACATATTGCGTTTCTGCATTTTTGTATGGTTAAAACAGAAGTTTGATAAAAAAAGTAAAAGAAATAGCAATGAAAGTGTTGTTGTTATTAGTATATAGTTCTAAAGAGTTGATTATCGGTATATTGATACTTTTCTAAGTCTAACTATATTTGGGATGAGTAACCAAAATCCTAAAAATTATACCTGACCAAGTTTCATTCGAATGTTAAAATTTCTCCAATACGTTTTTTAGGCGTGTTAACCAAGAAAACTCGTATTTTAGTTCATTGCATAACAAACAAGCCCTCAAATTCAATATCCAAATCTATTGTCTTTTCTTGCGAATGGCAAACGAGGAGGGTAAGAAAAAGAACACATCTAATTTCCTGAGTTTTGCCTTTTGAAACACAAGCAATAAAAAAATTAAGTGCGGTGTACACCAGGAAAGGACCTTCCTGGTACCTCGAAGAAGACACGGAAAAGAATCGGCGATGAAATTAATCGTTAGTGACGCTGATGCTCCAATGCAAGTACCGGATTGGCTCTTTCTCGGCACATTGCATCTGGGAAGCCCCTTTTAACAGGTTCTGAGTTCGAGGACATGCAGACTTTCCGAGAATTCTTGCGTCGCGTTGTGGCAACCGGTCTCATCTCCGGGATGTGCAGGCAAGCTGGATCACATATCCAGTTCGTAAGACATCAGGTGCTAAGACATCAGGAGCAAAGATATTAAGATATAACGATGCCTGGAATTAGTGTACCGAATTATATCAATATTCCCGAGTTAGATTTTTTTAAATGCTTCATTTCAAAAGAATAATGGAAATTGTAAAGTCGAGAAAAGTTTATTTTTTCCGTGCTATCTGCGTTTCGTTTTCTGCAATTCTTTATAAACGCAAAATGATACTGTTGGTAGAATGCACCTTGTCTATTAACTGCCTATCTTTGCCGTGTCAATTGTATTGCCAATTAATTACTTACCTTTATCATGTGGAATATATTGTAGTACGTCCAGGTGCTCTTTTGTCTGGCAGATGTCATTTCTACGAATTCCTTAGAGAGAGATTATCAGTAACAGTTTGTAATAATATGAATGTTTCCTCTTCACTATGGCAGTAAATGAATTACAAGCAGCATAATGTAATTACTGTGCATCGAACCTATATCAGCTACTTGTGATTTTATGATTATCATCCATCAGACAATGATAAAGTGAGGATTAACTGGTTCCTTTCACCTTCAGTGCATTACACCCACAGGGTCTCATTTCATATTGCGGTCGGGTTCCGGCTTCGTGAAGAAGAAGGAAGTGCAGATTGTGCACGCAATGTTTCTCCCAAGAAGCCCATTTGGAGGATGAATATTTATACTTTCGTCGGAAATATTTTAATATTCACATGAAGGACAATGTATTGTTTTATAGCTTGTGACAGACTGCAAAATTAAGTCTTTGCCAGACTTTACAATCGATAATATCCTTGATTTATTTGTCACACGCCATCTGCTCGTTTACATCTCATGTGTTACCACACAGAAAGCAGTTTTTCTACTTTCAAAACCCAGATATCTCAGTGATTCTTAATCTTGTCTTTGAATATTCAACTTCTAACACTTTTTTTTCTTCTGAATAACAATATAAATAATTTACACAGTAATATTAACACATGCAAATCGCAGTTTAAGAAAATAACGTTAAACAATTTGCAATTCATACAGAAACCACGGATCTATAAATGAGCTATAGTGTAAGATATGTTCAAAAATGCAGCTTTTTTTGTTAAACATTCCAGTCAAACAACTGAGTCGTTTTGAAACCTCTCACTCCCTTAAATTAGA
>BOPP01000080.1:2211574-2231651 GCA_017312745.1 Gryllus bimaculatus
GACAGTACGGTGACCAGACAGTGACGGTGACCACCGACAGCTGAGTGAACAACGCGAACAGTGACGGTGAAAACACAGTGACGGTGAAACACGACAGTGCGGTGACCAAGGCATTGACGGCGGCATTAACCAAATCCCTCTGTCACTGAGATGCCTGTTACACGTGGAAGGAAATCGTGCAATCTGTTCACGGACGCTAGCGTTAACAACGATGGGTGGGAATAAAGGTGTTCAAATGACTAAGAGTTACTGTAGAAACCAATTGGACCACACCCGTTTTTGGAAAATAGAATGACAACACGATGTTACGCTGCTTCAGTTAAGTAACTAGGATCTTATCTTGATTCTACCGGAACTCGTAGATTTAGCACTGCACTGTGTACAGGTGGACGATATGTGATAGCTAACGTAAAAGTGATCCAACGACGTCTGCTGCACCTGTGGAGGTGATTCAGGGCATCAACTGATGTCAATACAGTGACTGTGACCGGGAGGTCCTATATTCGAGTCCCGACGCTGGCAGGATTTTCGACACTAGCTTCTTAGCTAGGTTGAATTCAGTCGCAGTCTGGGGGCGAATTCTAGCGGCTGACTGCTCTGGTCAGAAGTATTGCTTGGTTTCTCCAATCAATACCAGGCGAATGCCGGAGCAGTACCCTAACCAACGGGCCATTGACTGCCCGCGATCTATCATCCCTCTTCCTTCCCTTATCCTCACCCCTTACACTTTCATTCACTTCACTACCACACATGTCGTGAGACCGGTCGGGAGCATATGCCGGCTGCAACGGTGCCCCGCTGATGGGAGATACCTGGTTGGGGAAACCTCGTTAGTCGACGGTGGGTCGACGTCTCATTTCACCAATCAACGTGGTAACATCACCATCATCTCCCGAGGAAAATACATGCACTATTCTTACGAGACTAGTGTCCTTAGCAGTTGACGCGCCCGGAATCACTAATCAATCAATCAATCAATCAATCAATCAACGACGACTGCCTCTGTGGCGGAGGCGGCAACGGCAAGAGTCTGCATTGCGGTGGGCGGGGCTGGGCGCGGCGGCGGGGGCCGTGGCGGGGGCGGGGCGCGCTGTCCTTAGCCTTAAGGCGTGACGCAAGACGCTCTTCGGAGGACGCGGCACCGCGGCTGCGTTGCGCGCTTTCGACACCGCCGCCAGCGCCGTCGGCGCCGGGCCGGGCCGGGCCGGTGTGAATCCAGTCCAAGATCAAGACCGCCCCTGCGCTGTGCCACTTACCGCGACGGCGCGGCGCGGCGGTGGACGCAGGCGGTGCTGCGCTCGCAGCCGTTAACGCCTCTTTCAGCGCGCGTGGGCGAAAAGCGGTGACCACATACGTACCTAGTACGACTCACGCGGTATTTCGGTTGGAATGTACGCAATGTTTAAACGGCGTTTTTTTTATGTGAAGACACACAATACAAAACGTGTCATGCTTGTTTTCATTATATTGTTTATTTATTCGTGGTTAGCCTCGGGCCGTCAGCGCCTGCGTACGAATTGTAATCTTGTAATTTGTAATTTGTAAGCTCATTAACGGACGTTAAACAAAAATTCAAAATTCTATTTTAAATGAATGTTCATCCTTTAATGAGTGTTATATTATTATTATGCCAGTGTATAAATTCGATGAAAATCGAATGACAAACGTTACAGATTATTTATTTTATTTATTTTTATTTATTTTATTTTTATTTATTTTTATTTATTTTTATTTATTTTTATTATTATTTATTCATTTATTTATTTATTTATTTATTTGTTTGTTTGTTTGTTTAATATATTTTTATCACTGCAATGAGGCTTTCTAATTTTATCGTTATGAAGATCGAGTTACTAGCCTTTTTTTATATAAACCTATAAAGAGATTCCTTTGCAACTGAAAGCCGTTTACAACGGAATGGAGTCGTTTTTATTTTGTTTTATCATTTTATGTGCTTTATTTGCACTTGAAAAACACGTCTTGCCCAACGTTTGTTTTTGTTAGTGCGTTTTCAAACGGAATCCAACAATCTTCTGCACCGTGTATCGTGATCCGTGCACTACGATAGGCTGTAAAGCAATTGAGAACTCCTCTTGTCTGAGGTCAGGAGAATGCTAGGCCCCAACACGAATACACAGGCCAACGGGCACTTGCGAAAGAGAAGGGATGTTTCCAAGACGACATTTGAACCCACGACGAACGCGCTGAATCCGCGCACACTCGTCAACTCGGCTATGCAATTTTCCTCCCCAAAAGTTTCTTAGAAAGTAGGTCGCTGGTCCAAATAATTGTGGGATCTTCCCAGCTCCAATAGAAGTGACGTATGTGCAACTAATATTCACAACTAATGTGCATAAAAGTGTTCTTTACTCAATGCATTACCTTTTCCATTAATCAACTACTTTATTTAAAAATGACGTAATCAACGTTTTGTAAGCAAGCTACTCTGCAATGTACTTCAGCAAGCTTGTTAATTAGTGAAAGCTACTGTATTGCTATTTATGACTGTGTGAATGGATGTGCCTATCTAAAACGCCGTATTCCTAACACCTACGTAAATTGTGTTAAATTAAATTGAGATAGTCCTTTTCTTACCGTATGAGATGGACTTAATGAGTGACATTTCTTATTTCTGAAATTCATGAACGAGGAAATTCTATTACACTTTACCTTCAGCAATATAGTTGGAGATAAAACCGATTTAACAATACTCCAGCAAACATTGGTTTCCTTAGGTATATTAATACTTTTAACAATGTTATTTGCTACATAAGATGTTTCTTTCTTTCATAAGACGTAAATGACCGCAACTCTTGCAAAATAAATTTATTTCTTGTCGGAGATTGCATAACAAATTATACGTATGTTATGCAAGTTTGTTTACTCACATTGTAATGTTATTCTTCTCCTTTCCTACTATTCATTTCTTATTGTTTCATTTAATTTGATTCATTCACATATAACAGATGTTTGCTGAAGTATATTTATTTTACTAGCAGCACATTTATTCATTGGAATGTATGATTGAAGTCGTACAAAAATCGCTTTCAACATGTGTTGTATGTTCTGACGTTTCCCTCAAAACCAGTCGATGTTGATTACACAATGTCGTAACGCAAAAGCTTCGCCAGTCAGATCAATGTACAGAAATTTATATGATTTGAAACTGTATTAAGAAAACATAAATAATGACATAAAAATGATGACATAAAAAATGAGAAAAAGAAGGGAAAGACAAATTCGCCATAAAATAATTTTGTGGCGATTTAATTATTACGGGACCATCAAATATTCGTTGAAAAATTAAATTCGGAAGGACAGTCATGTGAAGTTTTATAAGACCATAAAAGTTCCAACTACAAAATATGGAAGCGAAATACGCACGGTACCAACCGAGATGACCCAATAACAACACTCTTTGTCGCTGCAGTCTCCGACCTGGAGATCTTAGGGATCGAAACCATACAGTGACATATTTTCAATACTACGTGTAAAACGAGCTTTATGCAGCAGTTTGGAACCCCAGTAGGTAATTTCGTGATTTCTTACGATACAACGGATCATTCGTAAGAGTTAAGCTTGGAGGAAAAAACTTACTAATCTGATTGTGTAATGTAATATGTGTAAGCATCCATTTGTTTCAACACAATGATTAAATTTCGTACGAACTCTTAAAAGCTTTCTCTCTTAAAATCAGTGAAACTCTAACGATACGCAGTGTCATCTCTAAAAGTTCAGGTGACATCTACGAGCAGTTTCACGAACTATGCAGTTTCGCAACCGCCCTTTAAGTCAGCAGCGTCTTCGTCGCTTGGTTTGCTGACCGTTGCCGCGTGTGTTTACGCAACGGGCTCGTTCCTCACATTCCCGTTGGCGTGTATAAAATTCGTTCGCACTCTCGCAGAAAACGTAAGCGAACTGTTCTCGCATTTGATCGTTTGTATGTTGGCGAAAGAATGAATGACTGACGCCTTGCTTAATGCATTCCACTGGCCCCGATGACCCCTGCCTATTAAATTCGTCTGATTGAAAAGCAAACAAGATAATCATAGAAATGGATTTTAAAATAGTTGAACAATGAAAGAGTCATATCACTTGTTCGTTTCAGGCTTTTAAACGAAATTTCAGTTTTCAATCTGATGTAAGTAATATACCATCTAAAATGAATTTTAATGAAGATTGACTGTTACGCGCCTATTAAATCCGATTGTTTGGTTGATAATTCAATTCTCCTCTCCATCCTCTCTAGTAGCAGGTTTCACCTGTCTATCCTAACGGTTCGGTGTTATTGTATCGCTGCAAGTTTTCGTTACCAAAGAATTACTTAATGATCCTTTAAACCTTAAAAGATTCCATTATACGCAATTCCGAGCTGTTAAACTCAACGAGTTCCTATTGATGTCACGATTTCACCGTGAAGTAAATACAGAAATTGTAACTTTGCGTTTTATTTGTTGAGTGAATTGATCAAAAGCTCTTTCAGAAGTGTTAATTATCAGGTGCGTTTTATCCTGTGTTTAACAATATTTTGTCTTTAAATATTTCTTTCAATGGCTCAACTTGCAGAAAATATTTTATTCTATATTAAACCTTCAAATAAATATCAGTGTTAGAGTCTGAATTCATAATAGTATTCACAATAATTCATAAGAATATCCTACTAACCGAGTTATACTACAGCTCATCCCAAAAGTTATTCGTCTTCACAGAAATGTCCAAGACGTATTCTAATTCATCACACTACTTGCGTAATCATTACTTTTACTCAGTTTCTTCCACATATTCTTGTCGCCATGGACGTAAATGAAATGGGTGTTTCGAAGATGAAATACACATTGCATACTTCAAGTATGCATAGACCGCACACGCAGTATCTTAGTGGAACCACTGCGCATGAGAGAAAGAGCATCTAGAACAGAACGGAGGGGAGAAAAGTGGCGTATGTAGGTATCGTAGGTGGCATGGTCAATACCGCCAATCAATATTCTTCGTTTAGCCTGTGCCAATTAATTTTATTTAAAGAAATGAACATTTTATGCTGAAAAATATGGAATTAATGTTTTTTAAATGAAATACATTGTGGTTTATCAAACTTAACGTTACTCATGGTCGTCATGTTTAACCCATTTTAATTAATGTTCATTTAAAAAGCTGGGTACAAATAATGAGACAACAAAATATTATTTTCTTGTTCCTTTTGCTTCATCCTCAATAGAACAAACATTGAAAATACTAAAAATCAGATATATGATGAAGTGAATAAAAATCAACCAAAAAAGTAAGTTTACGTGCAGAAAAGCTCAATAGTTTATCCTAAACGAATAAAAGACCAGTGTTTAAATAGATAATAAGAATTTCAAATCAGATTCAGGCCAATCGTCAAACGTAGCCTAGCTTAAGCTATTTTAAAAGCAACATCATGATATTCCGTCTCTAATCACCTACTTCTAAACAATTATCAAAATTAATTGCAAATGTAACAGTTTCGCCTTCTTTATATGAGAGTTATATTACAGTGAAAACCAATTCTTGAATCTTGGATGCGGTTGGAACAATATTGAGTGGTTCTTTAAGTAAATCGCAGGTCAGGTAGATACCATTTAATAATTAAATACGGTAAATTAAAGATGTTGTCTGGTATCAAACAATTCTACCGTATTTAAATGAGAGGTTTCTTGCTAGGATAACCTCACACACTCACTGAATTAAGTAATGTATATTAAAAGAATTACGATTCAATTTTTTTTAAAAAAGTACCCGACAAGAAAATAAATAAGTGAAAACCAAAAAAAGCTTTTCCGGTTCAATTCAAGGTCCTTGCTATTCGCCATGCAATTGGCGTTATATCTGTAATAAATATTATATTTGCTTCTAAATTATACATGTCATAATTTTCAGAGTAGTTAAATATTTAATAATTATTTATGCATCAAGGGCGTTATGAGGGTTCAAACGATCGAGTGGCGACAAAAAGCCCTACGGTGAAAGGTCCTCAAGCTTTTTGTCACCTCTATCGATTATTGCAACCAGTTTACGCCCGTGTTCCATATTTGATTTGATTTTTTACTTAATTTTAATGATTCAGATTTACTTATTTACTAATGAAGTAGTTGTTAACGTCTGGTTTTGTTTTTTCATATTTTCTTGTCATAACTCTCTCAATAAGTGAAAATGTGGCATCATTCAACTGTTTTAATATTTCCCTCAAGATACTCTCTATCCAGATACGTTCGTATACAGTTTGTACCCAGCTCCGTATCAAAGGCAATGAAAGTAATAACGTATAAGTAAAAAGTAAAATAAATATTATTAATTCAAGTATAATTAATTTAAATAAAATAAATTAATTCAAGTAAAGTAAATATAATTAATTCAAGTAGATTTTTTGTTGTTTCTGTTGGGCGCGAATGCAGTGCGTGCTGCGGGAGCCCTCTTCCTCAGTTGCGCCCCTGAGGGAGAAGCATCTCGAGGCGAAGCGGAAGACGGACGCTCAGCGTGGAAGTTGGGGCCAAAATGTATAACGAGCACGTGAAACTCAAGAAAAGCACGTAGACTGTTTCTTTTTCGTGTTACAAAATTGTCGCGGACGGCACGTCACCACTCGGAAATAAACTCCAGACCGGCGACGCCATTCCACGCCACGCCACGCCACGCCACGTCGCTCAGACTAATAGCCGGGTCTGCGCTGCTCGACGTGTTTCTCCTTGAGCAGGGAAAGAAGAAATACGAAAAACGAGGTAGATCGAAAAATGCGTTTTCTATCTATTATGTCCACTGCTTACTTTCTATTTAAAAAAAAAATAAATTACTTATTAAGAATAGATTAACGTCTGTTGTCTCTTATATGTGTAAAAGTACTCAGACCTTTTTTAAAAATACATTCTACAATATTTTATTCAAATAATATATTAACATTTGATCTTGATCATGTTCGAGACTTCAAAAGTCCATCGACACTTCATTCCCTCATAGGGGAAGAGATTTCTATGACCGTGTGTAGATTATAGAAGCAGGGCGTTTAAGGCGTCTCTCAAAGCATATTACATTTTATAAATAATTCGAGGAAAGTTATATTGTGGTATGTTTCTTAAAAAAGTTCAGAATTCTTTAACTAATACGTATTCTATTTGCAACTGAAACTCACTAGGAACAGAATCTAAAGTTGGGAGTAGATATTTCGAATAATTACATAGATCACTGCATTAATCGATTTTATGACGGAATTAAATACGTCCATTGTTCAATAAGTATTAAAATAAATGTTCAATCTGGAAAATCAATCTTTCAAACTCTGAAGAATAACTTGTTTTTTATTTTTACATTATAAAAAAACTGCAATAAAAATCATGGGTTTTGCTTTTTGATTTTAATTTATTTTCAGTGTTTTAGTTCGTAGATTTACATAATAATGTTTCGTGTTGTTCCACAGCAAATTGCGTGAATTCTGAAGTCTGTAAATATGTTTTAGCATTAGTAGTTTTCTAATGAGCAGATTTGTGGGTATAGTATTATAATACTTCTATCAAAACTGTTAGGTACAGTCACTATTTAAAAAGCTTATTATTGAATTATAAAAATTTATTAATCCTGTATCATAGGCAGTAAACTGAAGAATTCATAAATCTACTAACGATTAACTAGACCACACGTGTGCACCACTAGATATTTTTTCATTAAAATAGTTTTTATTCTAATTAAACAGACAACTCTTCATTTTATTTCAGTTCACTTCTTTCTATTTCACATATCATCGCACGACTATTTCCCACATTCCCACTTTCTTCTTTTGCGTGCAACATCCATGGAGTACTTTATCTTCATGTGTCACCTCCTTCCTTTTCAATGCCTTCCAGTCCCCCACCTATGCGAAAGCCACTGACCCAGACCTCTAGTACCCAGTACCCAGCACTTTCCCCCTGGGAGCCTTGTTACTCAGCTGTACTAAGCTGGGAAACTGAAATTACATTTCCTTAGTGGGTATTATTGTTTGTTTTGAAACCCTTGCTGCAACTGTCTTTCTTCATTCTTTTATTATTTCTGTATCAAATAGTTGCTATTCATTCGTGATATTATTACATTGTCGTATAGTAGTATTTTTGTAAATGAAACTGTAAATATTTTTATTAGGAAATACAAAATGATATGGAATTCGCACAGGGGTGTGCACTCATACATGAAAAGGCTAAGCACAGGCCTACGACACGTCGGATGGAGCATTATATGAGAATATTTTATATTTGTTCGAGATACGTAAAAATATCTTCATATTGAATGTTTACATTGCAAGTATCATATTTAAATTTCATTCCAACTATGACTACAGACTATGTTCAGTACTTGAAAGTTATTAGGGATTCCCATACGTTGATCACATATTAATCCGGTCCTGATTGCGTATTCAAGATACTAAATTGAAACTCTTTTTATTGAAACATTATTTTGAATGAAATTCCAACAATCACTGTTATCCGTTCAAGTTTGTAACTGACCCCTACTCCCTATTCTCCGAAAAAAAACAACATCAGACGTGTAGTTCTCATTACATTAATAATTACTTTATTGTTATAAACTTCATTTGTAATTCAAATGGGAAGAGCAAATGATTTCAATCCGGAGAAAAACTAAACGTAGGACTCTGTTAGATAGAAACTTCTATATTGATTCTCGGTGATAGCGTACACTAGTTATTTTTTTCTGTGACATTTTTCACAATGAAAATAACATTAAAAAGTTAATTAAATAATACTAAAATAAAATACTTAAAAATTAGGTTTGGTAAAATTTTGTTTCCGAACATTTAAGAAGATGAATTGGACTTTTACAGTAAAAATTATTTCATTGATTTGTAAGAGCACATATTAATGCTAATTCCTCTGCAATAGGATATGAAATGTGAGGAGAATCCCAAATAGATAATATTTAGGAGGCAATTCATTTTTATTTTAATTGTCTGGTTTGCAATTTGGTTTACAGTAACATTTGCTCAATGCGGAATCTGAATGGATCAGCATTTTTTCCGTATAAGACACGATTTCACATTATGCAATGTAATATTGTACAATTTATGTTCGGCAGGGTAGCGATTTATATTCACATTAGACAGATTCTCGCCTTATAGATGCTGTACTGTGCAAGTTTCAATGAATTTACATTCAAGTTAAAGATAGTCATAAAATCTACATTTCCTCAGTAATATATAAGGGGAATATTGCGGTTCTACTCAGAGAGCGGCATATCACAAATTCTTCTAGTCATTCGTGTCCCAATAAGTGTAATCGTATCCAACTGTTTTGTGTTCAACCTAATGATCGAACCGCAATGATGAATCCACAGAACAATGATATATGCTGGAGACTACCAACGCAGCAGCGTCAATAAGAAACAATCCACGAAATGTTGAACAACACATTTTTTTGGACTTTGCAGCAAATGGTACTATCACTGTGTATAAAAGTCATGCCACAAACGTCGTACGTGTGTGACCCGCTCGCTAATTCCCTGGGCTTCCAGAGGTTCCTAAGGGCCTCATTTACGTCTCTGCGTGCGCGTGACAGTTGGCCCCATTGGGGACAATAGCGCGTGGGTTATTGCATCAGGTCCACCTCTCCCGCACAAGGACGTACCCGGCGAACATTGGTTAAATGTTCGGAGGTAATACGCGCATCCCAGGCGTGATATGAGTTATTCTTCACACTTGCGTAATTGTACAGTGAACAACCTCATTTCGCCTTAAAAAAACAACAACAACACAATGTCCATTTTGTAATTTGGACGATCTCACTTCCAGAGACTACGCATGGTTTGAATTCAGGGTAGTGTACTGCCTCACATCATTCACAAGGATACGTGCTGTACGCAGACAAGAATTTAGGAAAGACGAATCAACACATGATCGGTACAAATTTGGTTGTTGTTAGCAAAGAGAGGACGAGATATCTACATATCAATATAATTTAATATGAAGTATCAATAGATACATTTTCGATTTCGTTTAATTTAATCACTCAGGAACTGATATACAATTCTTTAAAGTTCGACAATCTCATCCGACATACTAATAAAATAATTCTATTTAACGTTTTATTCCATAATAGCAAGAAAGTAAGTTTTTTATAGAACGATAGCCGTGAAAAGCCGACAAAAAGGAAGAAATAACATTTCATAAAATTAACAAGATATAGCAATTTCTTATACATAATTCATATTATTGGCCCTTCTACCCCAATTTCGTATTATCCCTGGATCTGCTATTTTCGACGACGTAGTAGATGCTTTAATTAGTACGTTAGGAGGACCGCAACGTCACTAAATATTGATTACAACCCCCAAAGCCACAGAGATACCGCGGGGCAGTATTTACAAGCCCAGAGCTGGTCCCAGAGCACTAGGTATCAGGGCAGTAAACAATTGTGGTTAAAAGCAACGTGTTTGTACTTTGCAATGCCATACGAGACCGTCCACAATTACTACTTTTTACTCCTCACTATTCCTGCCACTGTAGCTAGTACTGAATATACTAGCTATTGTGGTCTCACCACAATATAACATTAATTTATTTATTTTTGAATAAAAAATGCTAACTTTAGGGAATAAAACTGATAATATTATTGTATCGGTTCTTTTCTTTCGTTGTCAGTATCGGAAAAGGAATGGATTATCTCCGCTTGTATCTAAATCGACGATGATGATGAAGATTGCTATACTGTATTGCCGATTGTATGCAAGAGAAGAACCTTTGACCTTTCTAGTAATCCTATACTCAGGGTCGCTTGGCTAATTCCCATTGACTTCCACTTGAAGTATGATGGAAGAGAGTGATCATGATCATGGATGAAGGATTTCGAATGTGGGGATAATTCAAATGTGATAATGAACGTATGAGACCGTAGCAGAATGAAACATCATGCTTGACTCGCACCCGTAGCCTTCGACTGGACGTATTTAGATGCTACTCCAAACCCCTGTATCACAGAGAGAGAAAGAGACACTGTCCTGATACGGCACTGCATGGCCCCATGGCCGCAATTTCTCTTCCTGGGGACTCGCAGGCGAAGGGGGGCAGGCAGAAGGTCGCTGGGTGCCCTTTTTCCTATTCTACTAAAAAAGTCAATGATTTGGCAAACGCAGATTAACTGTTGAGAGGGGAAGAGTGTGTGTGTGTGTGAGAGAGAGAGAGGGGGGGAGGAAGAGAAAGAGAGCGGTAGTCATGCATAAACACTTGCAAACATACATACATGCATACATACACACTACATACAAGGCGATGATGTGTTTTATTACATCACTTTTGTTTATTGGTTACGAGAAAACGATTGTCATATTTTTTTCCCATGAATCCTTTTGATTTGATTTGCAACATACTCGTTTATCCATATTAGTTCATATTTCCATGTATAGTACATATTTTCCTATATTTAAGGAAAATGCACTTTTTATTTGAATATTTCAACAATTTGCAATATATTGCATATTATATTCTTTGGACATTATTACTGGAAAGTTTGTTTTTAACTTTAGTGCCATTGAAAATAATCAGCCACACGGGTTTAAACGTGGATCTCGATTTAACTCTAGAATGTATTGCACATACTTAATATTTTTATTACTGACGTTTAATAAAAACTCAAAAAACAATATTATCAAATAGATAAAACACGTAGTATTTAAAAGGATCTAATTTTTAATACCGCATCTTCAATAAATCAAATTACATGTTCGGTACGAACGTTTTAAATTTAAACCAATCTGCACCGAAAACAAAGAACCGTTGGAGTATACCAGATCCATGATACTGTCACAAGGTCCCTTGTTATCGTATCATGGATCTGGTATACTCCAACGGTTCTTTTTTTCGTATGGGAGTAAAAAAAAACATAATTGGTGGGGCGTCTCGGTATATTTTGGTGAGGTGCATTCTTGGGTATCCGGGATGAGGGATGCGCCACGTCTCGGTCAATTGTACTGACGTTTCGGCCATCTTGCTGTAGCCTTCTTCAGAGCCATACTGCTGATACCGGATAGCCAAGAATGCATTGATTCCGGCCGCGGAAGCCTGCAAACCCATTACGGTGAGGTATTTGGCCACCGACAATCGATGTTTCCCAGCCACCGCGACGTCCGCGCGCTCGCAATCGGGCGCAAGGTCCGTCGCTCCGCGCCCGCCGCTGCAGCGCGCGCTGCGCGAGCGGCGTGTGCCAATCGCGGTTGCGTCACGCGCAGGCGCAGGCACCGTCGCCCGTGCGATGACGCCGGCGGCGGCGGCGCGGCGCGGCAGAGCGGCTTTAGGACCTTTCGCGTGCTTTTCCAAGCGGCGGCCTGCCTGCCCACCGCAACGCGACGAGGAGACCGCGGAGACGACCCGCTGATTAATGCAAACGCAGACTAAGCACGCAGACTTATATCTCCGCTAAAAACGGCCCTCCTAATAATTTTAAACATAACTTGATATTGTGTCGTGGAAATAATTTAACTTATTTTCATTATCCTCAATTAACAGTCTAAATAGTAAATAAAGCTTTCAACAAAATTCTTGCATAAAATTGTGATAGACTTTTTTTAAAACCAATTTCATGTGTAATAATTTACTAAATATATCACAAGAACAACAAGAAGAAGAAGAACAAGAACAACAACTACAATAACTATAATAATAATAATAATAATAACAATCACGAAGTTCGTTTTGATTATTTGTGTTAAATATTTCAAACTTAACAGGCGCTCCCTTTATTTGGTCATATGCTTTTAACCCACCCCGTGTGGCGATCACATGTCTGGCTCATCTTTCACAGTTGGGTAATGCTCGGTGTATGTGTAATTTGTGGTGACCAAAGCGACTTCGTTTTTTCGTGGTTCTCAACATAGGTTTTCTCGTGGTCCCTCTGCCTGTCACTTCGCTGTTGCTCAATTCATATGTCTACGAAATCGCTGACCCTTGAAAACCATTCACACATTTCCAGGCATGGTCATAAATCTTAGGCGCTATTATCATTACAAAGAACACCGTGAAGTATAACGAAGCAAGGCCAGCCCGCGTTACAGAAATCAATTCATCGACCACGTTTGATTGAAATTGAATAAAATCAACAAGTACACAATTTATCGCATATAACGGGACAACATAACATCGATTTCACAAAAATATTTAGTTTGCGCATGTTCATATAACAATCAAACACTGTTCTGAATACAGTAAATTATGTGATGTGACAAAATAAAATTTGTATAACTTACTTGCATGATAATTTTATTCTTCTCAAAAATGTGTTCTCAATACTCTGAATAGAAATTTCAATATTACAGTCTCGTTTTATTTTCTCTCTTTCTTTTCCCGGAGCGATTTTTGCAGTAGTCGCAAATATGTTGCAAGTCGACCTGTCCATCAAATTCTCATTAATTTGTCTTGCGCGTGCATCTTTCAAGAGTTGTTAATATTTCGATAAGTGTTGCGATGTTTGCAATGCAGCTTCGATCTTTTGTTGTGGATGTAGGATGAAAAGCGAACGTGCCAAGTAGATTATGAGGGAATGAGAGGAGTATGTATGAGGGAATAAGAATAATTAATTCATTGATTCATTCTTACAAAGCGCTGTTCATTAGGTTATTAGCTTATTTTCAGGTACCGAAAATTCTATCACAAAGATAAACTATTTTTCTAAACATTACCTATCTACCTATTTATTTAATTTTCATTTTCAATATATTTTAGAGATATATTGTGTAGATTGTAGGACAATCTACAGAATAAACTATAAACTGCCATAAGAAGTTACCACTTCAGGATGCTGTTCTAAGTAAAAACGAACAGTGGATATCTACTGCCTTGACTAGTTTCCTTAATGTTACTAACGACTAAGGGAATACCGAAGAGACTTACCGCATTTCAGGGCAAAAGCATAGATGCTCTTTTACTGAGAAGTAAGTCAACAAGAAGTCTTCACCAAATTAGTGGAACTTCAGGAGACAATGGGTCATCTACATACCACGAACAGGAGGAAGTTACGAGGGAAAACTGAGTACTGGGAAGACCACGACAGTCGCTAAAGACAAACGTAATATACTTTCAAGTTGAATAGCGAATAGAGGGAACTTGTCGAAAGACACAATGAAAGTTACCGATAAATTGTTTGATAACAACGTGCACACTCTCTACCAAATAGCACGTCAAAATTGGTTGAATTACGATTACTAATTACAAAATAATCGGTTTTATCACATCCGTTTTCCTCGGATAACTGAGCAGACCGCAAAAACATTTGCCTTAAGAAACATCCGTCTTTTTTTTGTTGAGACGCACATGTAGTGAGGCGAGGCGAAATAAGGAAGTATTGTTTTTTTCTTGATGGCTGAGACCATTATTCCAAGTATGATTATACAACGTTCAAAATTAGCCACTAAAGAAATGGCTTATTCTCGACAAAGAACATTCACGATTTGCAGTTTTCAACCTTTTAATAAGATATTTAGTAAATAAATTATTCTCTTAAATCTAAGAGAATAATTTAACGGAAACAATGAATTATTTATTATTATTACAATTATTATTATTATTATTATTATTATTATTAACACAGTAAATGATCAAAATTTCTGAAAAACGTATCTTATTAATCCTGAAAAACAAAAACAGATACGGCACTGAACATAAGTAAAGGCAGAAACAGAAAGTAACAGGATGTTGTCCTACATTCTCCGCGGCACAAACTGGTTTTGCATCAACGAAAGTGCTCGCTGTACAAGAGCACACCACATACTTCGTTCTGTGCTTCTTTGCTCCACACTTTCACTTGAGTAGACGTTGCGCATATTTTTATCGCGATGGAAAGCAATCTATCTCGTATCAAATTGTTACACACTGTAGTCCTATCAATAGATGATCATGATACCGTAATTTCTTGCCTTCTCTGTTACTGCACGTGTATTATATAAGTTCAAGTGGACGTGTTTTACCGGTTGTTAATGCACGGACAATTGCCCATTAATTTGTGTTTATAGTTTTTCGAAAAATACGAATGTTCATGTATAACACAATTTTTTTATTAGATTAATTCGGTATGGTTTCAATTAATAATATCACAAACGAATAATATTAAATTTAATAATATAATACTAAAAAATAATTTTTGTGAAAGGGCATTACTTATTACGTCCAAACGGCAAGCACAATATTCTAAATAGTGCGTTCCAGTGGAGAATTGACATGATTCTTTGAACCAAATGTAAACGTAGCTACTTCCCTATTAGATCAGGGTAATTTGTTGGCCATACAAATTCATTACTTGCTTACCATTCGGCTCGCTGATACTAAAACCTTTACTACTTGCCAGCCTCGGCATCAGAGGCTCCAGGAAATTAGGGCGTAGAACGGCCATGCCTCCGATACGTTCCACGCTTCATTGACGCTGTGCTCATCGATTCGTTCAACTCACCCTTTGGAACATTGGGATAATTATCAATTCTTATATTATCAATATCTTTGTTTTAAATGGCAGTAGTGACGTTAATAATTCTTGTAGTGAATAATATAGATATTGACATCTAGACCAAACTGGCAGCATCGCTATCAGTACTTAACGAACTCTATGGTTGGAATGTAATAATAAGTCGTCGCTATACTAATATTGACAGTAATTGCACACACGTCTCTTCTTTCCACTTCTTACTGATCTGATATGAAATCATTGAGAATAGACTTAGATAGATGTGCTTACTTCCTTTTAAATAAAATATATTTTGTCATATAAAAAATAACATTACCATTTGTTATTATTTAAGTGTACGCTCAAAACTTTTAGTACTTCAAATTCGAAAGAAATGTCGGTACATTACGTTCAACAAAATCGATAGGTCGAAAGAATCTCCAATCGCTGTACGTTAGCATGTCAGAAATTCTCAATCTTTCTGAAATCGAGACTTCTGAACTAGAAACACGGGGTGGTTTATGTAATGAACTGAAAAATAACAAAAATACACTTCCAGAAAACAAATTAAATAATTTTAGAAATTGACCCATGTGTATGCCCAAATTACTTCACGTATTCAAGACAGGAAAGTTTAATATCAAACTGAAATATTCCAATTATTTCTGAAAAAGAATTGTATTAATGAACAAGAAAAGATGGCTTATAATTCTTATAAATTTATTTATGATTTCAAATTTCAATATTATAGTTCATCCAAGTATTTTCAAGAATATAAAAAAACAATACGAAAAAGACGGTGCCGTATACATTTTTTATGATATTTGGGTCACTTACATTCATTCTGCAATATTTTGGAATATGATATTAGAAATGCATGAACAGTTTTCTTGATTCTATTTATTTCCATCAAATAATACGAATAAACTTATATACGACGCCAGCCTGCATAGCCAAGGTCGCCAAGGGCGAAGGGCAATATATGACTCGGCTTGAAGGGTCTCGGGTGCGAATCCCGCCTCGGGCGTGCATGTTTTTGTGCGTTTGCGTTGTTTACGTATTCTTTCTACAATTCTCTTACAGCTAAAAGAATCACAATGGTGGCTATGACCCAAGATATTAAAATCTACCTTAAAAAGTAATAATGATAATAATAATAATAGTAATGATAATAATAATAATAATAATAATAATAATAATAATAATAAACTTATATAAGAATTTATATGGTAAAATTATTAAGCAAACCTACTTTATTAATGATATGCAGAGCTTGCTTTAAAATACCGACTAATTTCCTCATCGAAATTTACACAAAAATATATATCTTGCAGGTGAAAAGCATCGTAACTCACTATTTTGGGTCTGGGCAATAGACTGGTGAACAGCCTTCATGGCCACCCCTATTTCATACTAACGGTCGGATGTACATAAGAAGTCGAGGATCGCGAATGGCATTTGGGAAGAGCTTTTTTGTTCCACGCACTTGTGAAAGTTAATAGCACCCAGCGGCACGCAGGGGTCCTTGAACCCACGATCCGCAGAAGAAGACGTCCTGACCCAATCCTGACCTGGACCCCTACGCTGGGCCACCGATCGATGGACACCATTGTGGCCTGTAACCAGAGCGAGAAGGCGGCCCACTCTAAGGTCACGTGCGAGCCAATAACTCAGCTGCAATGCGCCACACTACTGAGTGAGACTGGGAATTAAATAACAGTTCGAATCATTATAATAATTAAAACAACTATATTGCAAATGATGTTTGACTGTTTAAAGAATTGACTGCCCCAGCTGGGAATCGATCCCGGATCTCGCGATCCCTGCCCAGTGGCTCTAACTACTTGTGCTACCAAAAAAGTCTTCAAACAGCGTTTAAGAGTTAAGAACATCTTTAACGGTTACCGTTCTCGTTTGAGACAGTGAATTCTTCAAACATAAACCATCATATTTCAACATAACTTTTACCAAGTACGAGAAGCTACGAAAAGGGTCGCAAGTTTTAGTTGGCAATTGGGAAACGGGAATCATATTCCTACGCTATTGTTAAACTTACAACTGTGACCAGGTATTGAAATGTATAATATTATTAATGTCAATAATAATAATAATAATAATAATAATAATAATAATAATAATAATAATAATAATAAATCAGTTGACCCGATAGTTATCGAAGTTACAAGATTTGTTGCGAAACATTTGTGAAAAAACTTGGCTAAACTCCTAGGTCATTAAAAAGTCTGAAAGTACAAAACTTTATTTGAAATATTCCACATTTTGCTCAAAGTATTGTAGACTCCCGACAGTCCCTAGATCTGCTCGTTAGGAAGCTGGTTGCAATATGAAGTAAATTTTATATTCAACAGACATCTTTAATCGTGATGTAGAGGAAAATAATAACAACTTGCTGGACCAGGATGAACGTTTTGAATTGTTAAAAGTTGTAATATAGTCATATCAGATCCTAAAGAAAAACGTCTCTGACAACCCTCCAAATATGTAACAGAACATTCAAAAAGGTATGTATATTACGCACCAAGGTTTTGTATATTACGCACCAAAAACCTCACTTGGCACCAATTCGGACCCCAAAACGCTTGTTTAAAGACCTAAAACGTATCACTTTCGACATGTGCACAATGGTGCAGTATGTTGCAGCGCAATGTACGTTGAGAGTTATTGACGAGAATATTGTTGTATGTCATCTCATCTTACTTATTCACTTCCAATTTAGGGGCAGATAAGCGGGTCATTAAATTAGAAATTAATATTCATAAATAATCAAATACCTTTCGTGTTTCCAACGTTTTCCTGATTGGAAAGACTTCAACTAGCCTCTCTCTAAAATTTCACAATGCGAAATGTTCCCCATCAGCAACTGTAGTCCTATCTGGAAGCGCGTGCTGCTTCTATTTGAGTTTACTGTTGTAGATCCTGGCGAGGTGGGGGGAGGGGCAACTAGTGCCAGTAGAACTCGTGCACTTGCCGACGGGGTCTAGGCGAGAATCGCAGCCAACTTTCACTCACTGCCGCATGAGTGGAACGGTTGGAGGGAGAAAAAGAGAGGGGGAGATTGAAAGAGATGGAGTGAGAGAGAGGGTGAGGAGGGAGAGAGAGGGGAGAGGACGGTGAGGGAGGGGGCAGGGAGGGTGAGAGGGAGAGGGGGAAGAAAGGAATGGGAGTGGGAACATAGAGCTCGCGTGGCGAACCGTACTACTGCTGCCCCAACAGGTCAAGGCCTTCTGTCCGCGATCTGGGCCGCTGAGTCAGGGCCTGCTGAAACTCTTCTGCTCCCGCGACCCAATACACCTTTGGGGTGAGCAGGTCGGGTATTCGGACGAAGTTTGTGCCTACAATTTTTTTCTTGCTTTTTGTTGATATTGTATTTTTCATAAATTCATCTGTCAATATACCCACGTATACTCGATTTCTTTTACTCTTTACTAAGTTTGTTACCTGGTGTTTCAGGGACATTTTACATTTTTCAGATGGTGATTAAATAGTGCTTTGCGTATGAAAAAAACCTAATTTATCTCAAGATTTTTACAAGGAATAGTATATTACATGGTCAATAAAACTTACAATGTATTCGTATATAATACATATTATAGACGAATTAATCTGTTAACATAAATACCCTTTAAAATGTCCAGACATATTTTTTGCCATTCGCAATAGCTGTTGAAATTTTTTGTATTGGTACCACCATGCATAATTTGAATGCTAATCCTATCAGCCTCGATCCAAATGTTTAATTACGTATCTACTGTCCTATGAATACGTTGTCATTGTTGTCCATTGCTTATGACATCTGTATTATTACATAGAAAAAACTTCGTCAAAATACCAAAGTAGCACAAAATTAAAAAAAAAACATTACAAGGGACCATTCACGAAAACAATGGAAATTTGGTAAGTACCCAACGAAAACTACGCAACGATGCGACCGTGTGTTCTCCCACGCAGTTGCACAAACTTCATCTGTGTATTCGGAGCTCAGCAGACCTTGAGATTTTCTTTTCTTCTTCCGGACAAAAGAGGAAAGCAGTAGCCAGAGAAAACGCGAACCCTATTGACGCGCCCATTGTTAACAGCTCCATGCAAACCTTTTTTTACCTTTTTCACCTCTCAGCCAACCGCCCGCGGGTAAATGGAAGGCACAATAGGTGGGTGTTCCCCTGGACCAGAGGTGGGGTAGCTACTAATACGTCTCTCATTTACACAAGTACGAGCAGAGCAGCGCGAACGAAACCTTGCACTCCCACCTGCTAAGAATTTTCTTTCCCTATTGAAAGGTATAAGAAGGAATGGTTGGAACATAAAGGTTCTGCGGGTTTAGTTTCCCCCCAGAAAATTTTAGAATCTGAAAGCAGGTCAATGCGTGCAGAAAAGTTCACCTTACATCCGAGATTCTATTAAGCAGGTGCAGAGGTTTGTGAATGGTGGGTTCAAATGCACGAGCAATTCTGTAACACAAGACGTTAGGGGAATTGAGACTAAAATCAAGCTTTTGAGGGATATCTAATATTAGTATTATTTTCAGCGTCTTTAATGATTTTAAAAAAACTTTGATCATTGTTTGCAGTTATGTTTTAACTCAAATACGAGCTGTTTGGTAAATATGGTGAACGGTGTAAACATAGCATCCAAATCTT
>BOPP01000080.1:2238468-2252182 GCA_017312745.1 Gryllus bimaculatus
ACGTTTGTTATGGCTTTTGTCACGAAAAAACTCTTTTGATTTGTCTATTATAATTAATGTCTTCCTCTGAAAGACTAATACAGTATGCTTTTGTTACGGTAATTTTAATTAGTATATTATTTTACGCGTTCCATTGACCATGTTCAAACCCTTTATTCGCTTTCAACCTGACAGTCAATGTCTCCTTGGAATACTCATCATCATAAACATGGACTGATTACCTTGGCACGAAAACATTTTATATGATTTTATCCTATCAGCCAGTGGCTCGCGTCGTTAGTATCAGAAAATCCAAGACTCAGCATCCAGGGATCTCGTATCTCGAGCTGATTAACCTCCATGACTTCGAACATTATTAAGCGTTGCTTATTGACGCGACTCTATTACACATCCTTCTCATTTTCTTTTATTCAACCTCAAAAAGTCTTTTACATTGAAAGGTTGCCAACATATCCTGTTGTAATAGGAATTAAGAAGGTAGAAGACATTACTTAAAGTGTGTGTGTTAAAAATTGATTTTTCTCATCCCTGGAGGATAAAAATTCCGCCATATTGACAAACCTCTCGATTACTTGTCTTGATTTATGATTCGAGTAGTATTAACGCGAGTGGTTTGGCATGTGGAATATTTCATGACTAGTCCTTTAAGGGAACGATGTGGCGAAGCAATATAGTTCAAGGAAAGGTGAGTTGTGGCCGGCTTGAGCGCCTAACGGTGCACCGTGACATTCAGCGGCGCGCGTACAGGGGCGGCTGGCCGAACTTTTGCATCGATCTCGTGCGACCTTTCTACCACTCTGCAACTTGCCAATCGCCACGCCATCACCACATACCTATTCGTCACGGCCCCCGGGCCTGCCGATGTGCTGGGAGGTGAGGTAAGGAGGGAGAAGGAGTAGTTTGTATGCGAGGCACTCTCATATCATACTTCGACATGTTCGGCTTGCAAAATCCATGCTTCCTAAGTTTTTCTCCTGCTGCATACCCGCACCACACGTTCGGTTAAAATACGCTGTTTAAACCCTGTTTTCCAAGAACATCTTACACACTCTTGACCCTGCAGATGGCGGAGTGTAATATCCAAAACTCGGGATGTCTATTGGGCGGGATGAGGCATATACAGTGGTCATGCGGTAAGTATAGAATGCTTGTAGAGATTTAAGGTTTGGGAAAGTTCTTATCCGTTACCACAAATATGATTTTTCAAACTTTTATTGGAAATTTTCTGTGAAATATTGACAATTTTTAAAACAATACTTTCTCAATTAAATATGTAGAGATGATGATGAATGGGTGTGTCACACATAACTCTGTTAAATTAAAATATTTGTACGGAACTTGATTAAAAACTAACAGCACTAACAGTTGGTTCTGGAAAGATTAAGTTATCTCAAATTTTGGGGGGTAACTTTGCATGAATTTCATTATGAGAGTTTCAAGTTCTTCTGGTAACAGGAACGTTCTACATTGTTTGTTTTTTCCTGCAACTAGAGAAAAGTGCATAGATAAATGCATGGGATTGATCTGGTTTTGATAAAAACATTATTAGAAAATTGTGAAAGTCTTGTGTCCAAAACACGCCGCCCTTTTGGATTTTTGGGAGGTTTATGTTCAAAATTGTGTTAATTTGTTAATGAAATATTCATTAGTGCATGTGTTACTTCAAATACTCTAGACAAATGTGAACATTCCTTCTATTTTTTTAATAAGGGTTACTTTATGAGGCCGTTCTAAGTTTACTTATAAATGGTATTACTAGCTTTCCGTCGTGTAAAAATCGTTCTGAATGTGTCAGTTGATTCGAATTACTTGGTGTGGCAAACTTTAGGTATTTTAGGGGACGGCATGGAAATATGACTAAACTCATCAATGTTTTCGGTGTTTTTGAAAAGAATGTCCGTACTATCACCCTACCCAGTTAGAGCCAGCAAGAGAGATTTTTTCGCCACAGAACATGCGTAAGCTCGCACTTTAATTAAAACCCGTTCTCGCGCCCTTCGTCACTGCCACCGACAACGACGGGCCCACAACAGCCATTTATCGTCAGCCCACACATTATTGCAGGTGCTACGGCTCCCAAGCATGCTACCCTGCCTTCCGTCTGCCCTCCCACCCCCCCGACAACATACTGTTGTGCCACCAAAACCACTACACACACACAGTTATCATCACCCCTCCGTCGCTACCTCGTTGCGTAAAATTGCCGTCACCATCCACTCACCACCACACCCCCCCCAAAAAAAGACACCACCATCATTAAATTCCCGCTACAGCCTTCACTCAATGACACGCACCGTCGCTGGTCATCACAACCTTAATCACAACCCCTCTACCATCTGCACCGCAGTTCCCCCCCACCACCACCACCACCACCATCAGCACTTCCACAATTACACTAGCTTTATAGAACTATTGTTATTAATATCTCTTCAACCCTCCCAAGGAACACTACTACTGCTATTACAGATTTTTGAAATAGGAAGACCACCACTGCTCCGACACAGCAGCTCCACCGGCCTCGCCATAGCCAGTATTTCCCTCGAGCGCGCGCGCAATTATCGCAGCGGCGGAGGCAAGGAAAAACGCTCCGCGCTAGGCTTCCTTATGGCGCAGCCCAGGATCATTCAGAAGGGTACCGTGCGTTCCACGGCTTCTGTTGTTTGCTAAACACACGAAATGAGATATTGACTCTCCTTAATTACTATAGAAAATTATTATTATTATTATTATTATTATTATTATTATTATTATTATTATTATTATTATTATTATTAATTATTTTTATACCTATTTTTTTATCAGACTACATCGTAACTCTTAGAAGACCATGTAAGAATTATTATTATTATTATTAATAATAATAATAATCATCATCATCATCATCTTTGTGTAAGATTGCTGCGGGTGAATGCATGTTGGAAGCTCCTAGAATATGCCCCTATCCTCCTCCCCACGTTAACACGCGAAGTTAAACGTTACGGGTACAAAGTTAAGGAATGATGACACATTTAATGTTCAAACTTTATATTATAACCTAGCTATAGAAAATTAGTGAAAAATACGTTTGTGTGTCAGTGTCATTGGCTTCTTGGTTGTTGATGAGGAGGAGGAGTACCATGATCCCTCCCCTGGGAGCACCAATGCGTGTACTTAATGAAACGCTCACTCCGAACGTGCACTGCATAATATTTTGAACAAGAGTGGGTATTGGGAGGCGTTAGTTTCTCGAACGTGTTAATTTTCTTGAAAAATTAACAGATTGGTGTGCAGATTATTGCTGTCTGAGAGAATCACATTTTAATATTATTTCATTACTACACAAACTTCAAGGGTTTGCAGGTAATTTCTTTATAATTACCTATTTTTTGATCAGACTTCATCGTAACTCTTAGCAGAGCTCAATGTAAGAACTATATAAAAAGTACGTAAAAAGTACGTAAAGAAAATCTGTATGTTCATTACAGACATGCCAATCACTGTCACCTTTGATGAAGTAACCTCTTTCAGAACCCTAACAGAGAGCTTACGTACTCCTACTCAAAATTGTTCCATATACATTTAGAATCGAAATTGAATCAATCGTGTAACAACTGTGAAGAGTTCACTCGATATAGGATACGTTAGAAATAAAGAGAGACAATTCAGGCAAAAATTCAAATAAAAAACGAGCCAAGTTATAAAAAAAGTATATCTTAAGTTAATCACATTCTCGAAAATTACGCCTATTTTCTTGACGAGAAACAAAATGCATCAATTTCATCATGGACACATATTATCTTTCACAACGTCATTCACATCTTGGCGAACAGTGGCGCAATAACAACGCATTAATTTGCATGAAGCGTCCTTCAGCACATCGTCGTTCAACCCTCGGCCTCATCACGCGAAGAGGATCTCCCTCCTCATTTCCTTCCCCGGAGATTTCCGCCTGACGTCCGGTCATCACTGCTTCCTCCACACAAAAATTCCTCTTCGTCTTCTGGCGTGCCGCATCACCGCCGCACAGTAGGGCCCTTGTCGCAAAGAAAATGGCGGAAAGAAAGCATTTTGAAAAGTGTAATGGGAACGTTGTTTTTACCGACGCTGTGCGCGTTTTTCAAACAGAATA
Organism: Gryllus bimaculatus; assembly: GCA_017312745.1. Classification (NCBI taxonomy): domain Eukaryota; kingdom Metazoa; phylum Arthropoda; class Insecta; order Orthoptera; family Gryllidae; genus Gryllus; species Gryllus bimaculatus. The sequence goes on from BOPP01000080.1 coordinate 2,242,577, forward strand.
ATGCGCTCTTGTGGATGATTTTTCGAGTGTGTGATATTTCGTGGTTTGCGAGTGTACTGCGTGTTACAGCCGGGAGGTGGTGGCGTTCTTGTCGCGCTGGAATGGGAGATCAAACGCCCACTTGTAGGTCAGCTTGCGGGGTTTTCCTTTCCAGTTATCTCTCCTAAGAAGGACACCGCTTCAGCCGGGATGCGCTCTGAACTCCTGTCTGGTCTCCCGACACAAATGGTAGTAGAGTGCGTGTGTGCGTGTGCGTATCTGTGTGTGCGTGTGTTTGTGTGTGTCTGCGTGTGTCTGCGTGTGTCTGCGTGTGTCTGCGTGTGTGTGCGTGTGTCTGTGTGTGCGTGTGTCTGTGTGTGCGTGTGTCTGTGTGTGCGTGTGTCTGTGTGTGCGTGAATGTGTGTAAGAAGATAAGAGGAGACGAGGATGACAAAGGCAAGGGAAGAAGAGACCCGTTTGTTAGGGTACAGATGTGGTATTCACCTGATATTGGGCCGGGAAACTACGGTCAGAGCGTTAACCAGCTTCTTCACCGTTCAAACTCGAACCCTATGACCTCTTAGACAGAGACGTTGCAGAGACAACGCGAACCTCGCGATGCAAGTACTTTTAGAATCCAAAAGAGTACATTTGTTTCGTTGGCTGTGGCGTGTTTGATTACCATAACCACATCTGAACATCATTCTATCCATAATCATTTACCTGACATACTCATTATCCCCCATCATCATACTTCCAGTGGTCGGCAAAGACAAACCATAAAGTGATCACCTAATCTGAACAGTGTATGCATAATGACGACAGCCTTCTTAACCGATCCTCGCCGAACAAATATCTCATCATCCCCATCACAACCATCATCGTATTGATCTTAAACATCGTGATTGCAAATAATATGTTTAAAGAAATCTAAATATGACAAAATTTTGAGTTTCAATTGGGGTTTGCGAAGTCTTCAAACGGCGGATTTCTATTCATCCTGCCTCTGGATCTTCTGCGTATCCGTCTCCGTTCCACTGGCGACGCCTCCTCCTCGCTCTCTCCCTCTTCGGCTTCGCGCTTCAGTCCGTCGCCTGGCCGCCCGCCCCCGCTCAAATCGCGTGCCGCTATATTTAAATGCGCGCTCCTTCATGCCGCCCGCACGCCCTTGATCTCGCCTTCCTTTGTGAATTGCCCTCCCGCACGACGCTCTCTTCCCTTTGTTTTGGTCCGCCGTTAACGTCCACCGACATTTTCTCCGAGAAGTTCTGCTTTGAGAATCTTAATCCCAGGATTGAATACATGCTGTGGTTTTACTTTTAACCAATAAATGCGTTGCACTTAATTGTAGTTAAATTAAGTTGTTGGAATTATTGAAAAGTTACCAAATTGTTAAGCAAAATTTGGTCTTGAATAGACGTATCTGTCAAACCAGAATTTTGATGTGCTCAAGAAAGCGAGAGTTTTCAGATTTTTCATCAAAACAAAGCAATTCCAGATAAGTGTTTATGATGTTTTGGAGAACAACATTATACTTTTTCTGGTATTAAACTTATTAAAAGACACCAATAGATTTTATAAAGTTTGTAAGGAACGATAAAAAGAAGTTAATAAAGGAAATTGAAAACATGAAATAACATTATGCTTTCCCTAGTCGTCACAATCACAGACAACACATTTATTTAATTTCAAGAGCGTCTACACATCAACAGCGACTCATTTCTCTTGATTCGTTCGTATTATCCTCGATTACAGGGATAATTCAACTATTTCATAACGCAAGCTTATCGTTACATTGGATTCAATAGGCGATCGCACAACTATTTCTTCGTCGTTTTGTTCTTCAATCTGCACGTGCGAACACTTGGAGGGCTGTCGTCGACTCCGTAACTTGTGCCTGCAGCCTTTTGAATGTCATTTATTCTCGGCGCAAATGTTTCTCAGAACGCACTGAACTTCATACGCATTAGCTACGCCAGAGCACGCTATTACTGACACTCGTGACTTGTGATGTGAATGTGAGCACGTAATGAACTTGAAGGAAAATTGCTGTGATTTCATTTGCCCACGCTTCATGCAATCTGTGAGGCGTTTGTAGCAATTAGCAATGGACGCAATGAATGTTAATTTCTGTTAACTGTGATTGATTTCTAATTAGGGTTAAACATTGTTCGATAATTCATTAAGAAATAATCGAAGTGTGACCGGACCGTGGTAGATTTTCTTGGATTTAATTTTTGTCACAGATTATAATTCACATTTCATGCGGCAGCATACCTATTTAACTTAACGAACACTTCACGTGAAATATAGTATTAAATTATTAGCATGCAATAAATTACAAATCATTTTTACTCCTGGTACGTTTCTACTGATTTTCGCCTACATGCATTACCTTTGTTTTAGACGTTTGATATCATAGAGGAACAGTTCACCATCTCCTTTATTTCTTTGTATCATCACATACAACTATAACGTGTGTGTCAGATTCGAGGGAGAAAGTAATAGCTAGGCTACAAAACACGAATTTTCATAATAAGGAATAGTTTTTCTTCTGTGTGTGTGATTAGGTGTTCAACTCACTTCACTTTAAAACACCATGCAAGTCATCAAACGGCTATGAAATTATCAAATAACTCGGATTGTTTTATATTCACGAACCCAGACCTATTGAGGTTCAATGAGTAGTTTCATTTTGAAGACCAAAACAAAACGTTCCAGGCAAAGGCATCTCGGAATACGATCACTCAGAGATCTTGCAAGGCTTATCCGCGGAATTAACAAAGTCTCTTCAAAATATACTTCTTTTAGTTACAGTTGCGTAGTAGCTATTAGGCCACGCGGTTGCTAACATGAACTAATCAGCTAATAATCCTAACTTGGCTGAAATGTTTTTCCAATGATGTCATATTTAGGGTGATCACGAGATCAACTCAATCCCTATCAATATATACATCCTGTAAATACTCGTGTACCGTAACTGTGCTGTTGACGCATGTCCATGCCATCTTCCCATTTCTAAAACGAGTGATTTCTTAATTCATTCTGAGGAAAACTATTACAAGGGAAAACCCTGTCTGATTTGTAATTCGGAAACACATAACGATTGTTATGTGTTGATTTTTTTTCTACTTGTAAATAATGTGAATCGCCAATTACATTGGTTTCAGTAAAATAATTATAAATTTGGGGTAAGACTAACTTACTTCCAACTTCTAAAAGAACGATTGTAATACACTTTACTTCACCTGTAACGGCAATGATCAGTTGGCAGTGAGCATAGTCCATATTACAGCGAATACTTCAGTTTCAAATTCTTGTATCTTAGATAATAATGCCGTATTTGCATCTTATTGTTAGGAAAGATCAAGTGTATTTAATACAAAAGTTTAAAAAGTTTCACTGAGTAGAGTTTTCTGAAATAATTTTGATTGAGTTATCACATTTGTTTATTCTAACTTAAATTTTAACCAGATTTCGCCATAAATATAATTGGATGCCAATAGCAACATATACGTTCTAGCTCGCAGAGTTGGTCATTTGAAAGAAAACAAAAGGCAGGTTCACAAATCGCTGGTTGGTACCGAATAATTAGTGTTGCAGTGGTTATCAACTAATTTGTTACTTACATAAATATGTGTGAAGTTAACTTATACAATTTTTGAGACTAGTTTATTGAAGACTTGTTTATTTGATTTTTTGAACGCAAGATCAATATTAGGGAAGTATTAATACACATGCCTATATTTTGGTTTGGCTGATCTTCTTAAACTTCTCAGTACGTTCATCTTTTAAATATATTCGTCCAATGTTATTTGTTTTGTAAACGACATATCATTGGCAGTGAGTTCAGCCGTGTTCCTGGTAATGAGAAGGAAGCATAACATGCGCCTCAGACGAACGCAAACTAAACGAAGCATACGTTGTGTTCACTCATGGTCAAACCATCATCCTCTAGAAATTTTTCTCACTAAGGAATACTCACATTACCTTGAAATTTAAAAAGCATAACAAGCAAATCAAGATCTTCCACTCTCAACACACGTCAGTAACTCCACTGGAGAGTGGAAAATCGGATTCAATCCGAGTACAAAACAAGAACTCTGAGTCCACCTGTCCCCGTGGTCCCTCAGTTCGTCTTCGAATTCCAAACTCCGCGGTCCTTGACATGAGCGCTCGCACGTCCGAAGCGACGCTGGCGTCGAGGCGTTCCGCATCTTTCGGTTCGTGAACTACGTGCCAAGAACGCGTAACAGAGCGGAGAAAGGATCTTACGCGCGTCAGAGGTTTAGAAGCGTTGCCAGAGGAAGAGGCCGCTTCTCACAGTAGACGAACACGTAACTTTTATCGGGTATAAAATCTCGATTATGACTATTAGAAAACTATTTGCATTCATATTCATTCTAGTTGTTTGGTAGTGTTCATTCTTTAAGCGATGGAAACAATATTAGAATGCTGGGAGTCTCCACTCTGAAAGAACGTGTAAATGGTTCTTTGCTATGAATACACATTGCTATGAATACACATTGTTATGGTAAACGCTGATACATATGCATATACCAGAAAAGCAGAGAGATGTATTAAGTTCTTTCACGACACTCATTTAATGGGAATTTTAAAAAAAATGTTTTGCTATGAGTACTTTGGAAAACTCTCATCAATTGCAGTTGTTTTGCCCATTTTTGAAAACTTTTGCATCTTGCTTCTGAAACAAATAGCACTCGTCTGCATTCCACTTCCACATCTGTCAAGCAACGCATCATTGTAACACGTCACTATCGACGAAATTAGCTGTGCATTGTGCGGGATTTGAACCCACAACTTCACCGCACCAAGATTGTCGCTGAGTGTCATTGTGGATTATTACTCTTACGATCGTTACTACCTTTTCAATTGCAAAAACTTCTGGCGTTTTTTCAGAGAATACATTAATTTACGGCGAGTTATAAACAAATAAATAAATTTAAATAAATAAAATATTGCGACTGAAGATTCGCCTGGCCACTTACAAAATTTAATACAGATATATCATACAAATTAGAAAAACGCAATTCTATTTCGTTTACAAGCGAAAATACAAAATTCAAAAGGTCAAGCTTTGTGGAAACTAAACGTTTTTCTTAAAAAAATAACATTTTGCGTTATTTCATTCAAACATCTTAATTGTGTGGTCACAATATGTTCCGTGGAAGATTTCTTAATTTCTATTTTATGTGTCCATCATTTGACTAAATGGTTGTGTATGTTAATATTTTACTCTGTTCAAATTATTAATTTCCATCATTTCCTTCAGAAATGTATAAATATTGCGTATTTTTAGTTTAAACTGTGGTGCTCAATACACACAATTCGGAACCGAAATTCCCATCTACATCTCAGAAGAATCTCAACTACCCTTCTCTTGGGACGATTCCGGAGAAAACAATTTTCATTTTCTTTGTCCGTCACGTAACACGTGTTGCCCCACTGTGCCTGAGGCGCCACCCGATCGACGTGCTCGGCATTAGGTAGAGCGCGCCCCGGTCGTCGCCCGGCGGCAGAGAGTGGTGTGTAGTCCGCGGGGACAAACGGACAAGTTTCCCTTCCGGAAGTCGCGCGCCACTCCGGAGGCCCAGCGGACTCGGGCGGCGGCGAGGGACCGCCTTCGATATACCTTCGATAAATGAAAATTCGATAATCGCACCGGGATCGACACTGTCGCGTTCTGCGTCGGGAAACTATTGAACAAATCGCCGAAAAGTTTTAAACACTCGTGGACTGCATTACATTCACCTTGTCGCCGTAGTAAACTTGTATAAAATACCGTACGGAATATGTTTCCTGTATCGTGATTGCCAGCCTACTATTTCGTCTTCATAGCTATTAGCTAATATTTAATTAAATGATGTTTATGTTGTTCAAAAAAGATCCCAGACGGAAAGTCAGTTCTTGAATTGGCTTATATATGTTGTATTTGACGCTTAGTGGCCCCTGTTTGAGAGACGCCTGGTCCTCGAGAAAGCTGCGGACATTTCTACTGACACGCCTACACATCCTGAAGAAACGAGTGGTTTCGTTATTCTACAAATGTATCTCGAGTCATTGTAGATGTTCAAGTTAATAAATCCGTCACTCAAATGATGTTTTTGTGATAGTCGTATAATGAAAAATTCTCGAATGCAGATGATGCAATCTCTTGCTATTGTTCTCGTGAAGTGGAACGAACGGTTACATTTCTGCTGGTACGCATTACTCTTATCGGTAAGATCAGAATACAATGTGACATCATTTTCTGTTTGCCAACTGCAGTTTTCATTTTGAGTATTATAAGTGGCGCACGACTGTCCAACCCGCAAGGACTAAAGCACCAACGTAGACCTTCGAGTTCCACAAGGTCCGTTTCATCATTCTTTAAATTATTTTGTACGCCAACTTAACTCTTTCCTTCTTCCAGCCGTGCTTCCGTTTCGCGCTACATTAACCTCAATTGTTTAACCTCATTTATCTCTGCTTAAAACGGTTAGTAAAAAGAACACATCCGTTAGGATATTAAGTGCGCTGAAAGCAAATGTATGTTAAAATGACAATTAAGTTTACTTGGCAAAACTTCAACTCCTTTTCAACCCTGTTCTTCGACATTCATATCCACTATATTCCAGTTCGCATAACAAACGCAACATAATGAGTGAACAAATTCATTACAAAGAGGAGTTCAGTTTTAGTCAAAAATGTTTTGTAGGACATACGTGGCCTCACTAAGCTACGCTCTGTTTACAGTACGATATGTTTAACCGTGCGTCTGGCAGGTATCAGGGTTTGACAGTTTCATCCAGTCGGGAACATATATGTTGCTAGAGTAACGTCACTATGGAAACGTTCAAGCTCCCGATTGGATGAAGCCGTGTACAAGTCATTTACTTCAAACGCACGTTTAAATAAATCCAAGTCTGGAAGCAACTCAGCAGCCGAGGGCTCTCCGGAGTGGCAGGAACAGCAGCATCGCGTCGGGCGTGTGCGTCGTGCTCCCCTCCAAACCTCCTCTCCGCGGCCGCGTGCCCACAGGCAGAGGCTGTGTGGACACAAGATGCCTCATTCATGAGCGGACGTGCCGCTGCCAGCGCCGGCGGTGACCGCAAACAAGCGGCCGCGGCGACTCGGTCCGCCTGGCGCCGGCGAGGGCCCGAGTCACCGCGTCAAAGACGCTACCCTCGGGTCGTACACGCCTCCTTGACGTCGTTGCGGCCATCGCTGTTGTCGCCGCTGTGAACTACTTGCAGGGGAGGATTAATGCGGGGTTCCTCGAGTGGCCGGCTCTCTTGATGTGCCCTAGCCCAAAGCTTATCTGCGGGCTGCCTCTTCTTCTGGCAGTCAGATGGTAATGAGGAGAGGGAAGGCGTTCGGGACCCTGGGCGCGATCGTCACTTGTTCGGTGAAAGGCGAACGGCACGTGGGGCACTGCAGCAAGTCACTGCGGGCACCCTGCCCCCATTTTTTTTTACATTTGAACAGCGTTCTGGGTTAGTGTTTAAACAGACCGCATATACCCTGCTGTATAGGAGCGACCAAATGTTGTTTGAAAAAAAATATTCGTTGTTTGGGGACATGTTTAGGGATATTAGTCAGGTCCTGATTACTTCATCTCCTCCAATATATCCAATACCTCCACCTCCATATTCAAACTTCCCCGCCGTCTCCGTGGTATCTAATTTCGTAATCGACTCAAATGCTGCATTTCCTCTGTTCTCCATTCTTCGGCGATTCCATTGTCCAATTTATATCTTAATCACCAGTATCCGCATTGGTTCTATTGTCTTCATTTTTACCTCCGCCGCCATATTTCTATTTCCTCACCGATCTAATGACTCCGTGGACATTGTTTAATTACATGGGGTATACGCTATCATCAGAAGGAGACCAAGGGGCTAGTGCTACTTTGCATTTTAATCTTATTTTGGGCGTCTGGTATTTTCCTCTCAAACATGGCACGCAGCGCCATCTAAATAAGCCCTTGAAACAATCAGTTACTTGCCTTTCTTCGGGGTTGGATTGCATTTGTCTTGGTGATGGCGTGTCTCTTACTGCTTTGTAAAGGATACTAAAGTTAAAAATTATAGGGTTACGCGTACAGATCCTCATCTTCTAGAGAGTTTAATGCTCTTTTCTGGAAAAATAGTAATTTGTCGCAACACAAACACAATTAGTACCTATCAAGTTGCATCAATCATGATATTCACAAGAAAAATCAAGGAAAGCAAATCAAGGATATTGGAAATGAACGTTTCTCCAAGAAAGGATCATGTATTTATTCATACCTTCGAACCGAAAACTATCTTTGTTTCACAGTCAAACAATCAATTCGTCCCTCCAAGTAATTTTGAGCGACTTCTCTCCGTCTCCGGAAGAAAATTGCCAATTGGCAAGCAGGTTTATGACACTCTCCCGGTAACGGACTTCCTGAGGATAATAAACAGGTATCCTCTTCATTCATTCTTAAATTTCTTTTCCACCATTGAATAGAAATAAAAAAACTTCAGCATTTAATATCATCTCCCAGTGACTTCTGGTGGGGATCGATGAGTTTCCCTACTCTTAAGTTTTAATCTTACGATAAGTCACCAGTAACCTGTCAAGTCGAGAGACTGAACGATGTAAGTTCGGGCAAAAATAAATCAATTAGTAAAACTGAAAAAAGAAAACAGTTTGGAACTGATCGGAGAGAGACTCAGAAACGACCGAACGTAACAGCGAACTCTTCGAATTTTCCCATAGACAGTAGAGTTGTTTTACCGAACCATTCATATTTCTTAACAAAGTATTCGAATGCTTCGCACCAACGTGTTCTGAACACAGGACCACTGCGTCTATTACAAGAACATTGATATGTTTTTGTAACCACCACAAACGTAGCAGGTGTAAACCCTTTCTTGCCTATCACTACACATACTTGAACTTTACCAGGGGTGATTTCACCCCCCCCCCTAGATTGCACCTGAGCGATGTCTCTTCTCCTCATCCAATGGGTATAGTACCAGGACATCGTTGGGTTGATACGCCTGGAAGCGTTACCGAAACGCAAAATTTGCGCACATCACCCATACGTAACCTAGGTGAGTAGGTCTCACCAGCTCGAGACCACCAACATTCTGGGTTGGTACCGCAATCATTGCACCTCACTGCATTCTGTAGGAACAATAATTGTGATATCTTTCCCGCCCACAAGCTACGATAAAGTTTCAGGCAGCCGCCGCATTCTGCACACCGCCTACAGCACAACTGGGAGCGTGCGTGGCGACAAGAGAACGTGCGGGGCGACAAGAAAGCGTTCGGGGCGGCAAGAGAGCTTGCGGGGCGACAAGAGAGCGTACGGGGCGACAAGAGAGCGTGCGGGGTGGCAAGAGAGCGGGCGGGCGGTAAGAGAGCGTAGCGTGAAGAGAGCGTGCGGGGCGGTAAGAGAGCTTACGGTTGAGGCAGCGCGAGGGACAACGTACAAGCGGGCAAGGAGGCGGTGGTTAGGATACGGATGTGGGAGGGAGGGTATACACATGTGAAGGTTAGATGTGGGCGAAACGCGAAGGTCAAAGCCCCTTGAAGAACGAAGGAAACGATTTAGTTGGGCGTACAAAATAGATTTATAAGATGATGAAACGA